>JAOUQZ010044668.1:0-11243 GCA_028564935.1 Neosilurus hyrtlii | reverse complement strand
GGAGGGGGGGGGGGGGGGTGTAAGGAGAGAGAGAGAGCACACGCGCACAGGATGGTAGAGTGAGCCAAAAAGAACGGTTGCCATAGAAATCTTCTGCTACTCTTTTAGCATCCAAACCAAAAATTATCCTCTCTCTCTTTCTCTCCCTCTCTCTCTCCTTCCATCTCTCTCTCTCTCTCTCCCCCTCTCCTCTCTCTTCTCTCCCTCTCTCTCTCTCTCCCTCTCTCTCCTTCCATCTCTCTCTCGCTCTCTCCTTCTCTCCCTCTCTCTCTTTCTCTCCTTCCATTTCTCTCTCTTTCTCTCTCTCTCTCTTTCTCCCCCTTTCTTCTCTCTCTTCTCTCCCTCTCTCTCTTGCTCTCTCTCTCTCCTTCCATCTCTCTTTCTCTCTCTTTCTCCCCCTCTCTCCTTCTCTTCTCTCTCTCTCGCTCTCTCTCTCCTTCCATCTCTCTCTTTCTCTTTCTTCCCCTCTCTCCTTCTCTCTCTTCTCTCCCCCTCTCTCTCTCTTGCTCTCTCTCGCTCTCCCTCTCTCTCTCCTTCCATCTCTCTCTTTCTCCCCTCTCTCCTTCTCTCTCTTCTCTTCCCCCCCTCTCTCTCTTGCTCTCTCCCGCTCTCCCTCTCCTTCCCTCTCTTTCTCTTTCTCTTTCTCTTTTTCTCCCCCTCTCTCCTCTTTCTTCTCTCACTTTCTCTCTCTCCTTCCATCTCTCTCTCTTTCTCTCTCTCTCTTTCTCCCCCTCTCTCCTTCTCTTTCCCCTCTCCCTCTATCTCTCTCTCTCTCTTTCTCACTCTCTCTCCTTCCATCTCTCTTCTCTATCTGTCTCTCTCTCTCCTCTCCTTCTCTCTCTCTCTCCTTACATCTCTCTCCTCTCTCTCTCTTTTGCTCTCTCTCTCCTTCCATCTCTCTCTCTTTCTCTCTCTTTCTTTCTCCCCCTCTCTCCTTCTCTCTCTTCTCTCCCCCTCTCTCTCTCTCTCTTGCTTTCTCTCGCTCTCCCTCTCTCTCTCCTTCCATCTCTTTCTCTTTCTCTTTTTCTCCCCCTCTCTCCTCTCTCTTCTCTCGCTCTCTCTCTCCTTCCATCTCTCTCTCTTTCTCTCTCTCTCTTTCTCCCCCTTTCTCCTTCTCTCTCCTCTCTCCCTCTATCTCTCTCTCTCTTTCTCACTTTCTCTCCTTCCATCTCTCTTCTCTCTCTGTCTCTCTCTCCTCTCCTTCTCTCTCTCTCTCCTTACATCTCTCTCCTCTCTCTCGCTCTCTCTCTCCCCTTCCATCTCTTTCTCTCTCTCTCTTTCTCCCCCTCTCTTCTTCTCTCCCCCCTCTCTCTTTTTCACTCTCAACTTCCATCTCTCTCCTTCTCTCTCTCCATCTCTCTCTCTCTTTCCATCTCTCTCCTTTCTCTCTCTCCTCTCTCCCTTCCTCTCTCTGTCTCTCTCTCCCCCTTTCTTCTTCTCTCTTTCTCTCTCTCTCTATCTCTTCTCCCCCTCTCTCCTCTCTCTCTTACTCTCGTTCTTTCTCACTTTTTTTTCTCTATCTTCCTCTCTCTTTCTCTCTCTCTCTCACTCTATTTAACTCTGTCTCACTCTCTCTCTATATATATATATATAACCAGAGTAACACATAAAAGTGTTTAACGTATATCCATTGTGGCCCTAGGCTTTCATTTAATTAAAATATGATCTGTAAATAAAGTAAATGTAAAAAAGAGTATAAACCCCGACGGGGGATCAGGACCCCAACACGAAGCAGATCATCTCTCGCTACACTCCCCGGTGTGTTACATTAAGACACTAGCAGTCATCAGGTGGCTCAGTGGTCAAGGCTCTGTGTTACTGGTGAGAAGGTCAGGGTTCAACCCCTACTACCACCAAGCAGCCAATGTTGAAACCTTGAGCAAGGCCCATGACCCTGTTGATTCTGGGTTGACCCGTCGTATTCGGACGCACGCAAGCTTATTCATTAGGCCCACCCTGGCCACCCCACCGTAAAATAGCTTTAGTAGGTAGTGTTCACACTTGTGACCAATCTACTGGTGTAATCTGCATCTTTTGTTGTTCCTTTAAAGGCTCTCTTCGGTTAGTGATATCATTTTTCCACTTCTTGGTAGCTGTGTGTGGTGAGTGTGTGTGTGTGTGTGTGTGTGTGTGTGTGTGTGTGTGTGTCATGTTTTCATCTTTATCATAATCATCCAGTCTCTTGATGCTATTTAAGCAGTCACTCACTGTGGCTACATTGAGGCCACAGGGCCACAGGAGCTTTATAAAATGGAGCAGTGGAGACAAAGATTTCTCTCTTCACACATTAAGTGTGTGTGTGTGTGTTATGTCAGAGCATTCAACTACGAGTCACACTTAACTCAGAGCAGAGTTTCAGTTTGCAAGTGCACGTGGATGCGAACGCCTGTTTTGTACCCCGTTCCTACCTAAGTTCCCATGGCAACCCTTAACGGTAAGCAGGGCAGACACGAAAGAGGAAGTGCCTGCACTCCGTTTCCTGTGCAACATGTCCATAGAATGGTACAATACCAGAAATAGAGTAATACTGCAATCTCGGTGGAAATTGGTACTGTGTTTACAACAAACAGCAGAAATATCCACATATTTAATCATCTTCAGTACACGCTGTGTACGTGGAATTGTTTTTTTACTTTACAAAACCTACTTTATTTTTACAATTTACCTAATGTGCATGTCTTTGGATTGTGGGAGGAAACCCGAGTACTCAGAAGAAACCCACGCAAGCAGAGGGAGAATATTCAAGCTCCGAACAGAAACCCAGGACCTTCTTGCTTTAAGGTGGATGTGTTAACCACTACATCACCATGCTGCCCATATCAAGATCAGCTGATATGAATGAAAGAATCATGATAAGTTTTTTTTCCCACGTTGCTCAGCTTTTACATAGAATGTAAAACTACATGTTATATAACCAACTTTTTAATAACTGAAGCTGGTGGGCTAGAAGGTTGGACCTTTCTGTACATTAAGGTATCGTATTCATAAAACTCCAAAATATATATTATGTACAATTAAGAGAAAATTGCAGTGCAGTATGCAGGGTATAATGTACAGCCTGAAGCCGAGGTCCATAATTATGTAAGGGAATGATAGTGTTGTTGAGTAAGGGCAATAGAAGAGTACATGATGGGTGGGTGGTGGTGTTATAGACCGGAGGGGTTTTTTAACTTGTTTAGATGGCAGTTGATTTAAATTTTTATGCACTGTGCTACATGTAGTGTGTTTTATTTCAAAATCAGCTGTTCGATTTAGATTTAATACATTTACATTATAGCATTAATTAGATGCCCTTTTGTATCATCCTGCTAGAACAAATAGGTCACGGTCTAAGAATACAAGCAAGCAGAATCTCCAAAGACTCTCTCCACGTTTACTTTACCAGACTAATGTGACACTGATTTGATTTTCTGCCTTAAGGTAACACAGATCTGATTTTTGTCAGGGGACACAAAAGTCCTGCTTTTTTGAATCTGACCTGAACCATTTTCATATATAGTTGTAATGGGAGACATCTCTCAGTAAGTGCCACACGAATAAAATGTGAATTGTGATAGATCTATAAAAAATATAATAAATGCTGGTCTAATAGCTGTTAGGGGATGATCACACTAGAGATATGATAGAAAAGCAGCTGACGTGAATGGCAATCCACGGCCGTTGCTTTTCATTCTTAAAACGTTCTGAAATTTGTTGTGCGGCATTCGCGGCATCACATTTTGGTTGCCGGGTCCGTGAACTCATCTAAAAAAAAAAAATAATTGTTTTAAACAATGTCGCAAAGCGAGGCTCTGTCACGGAGTAGTCTCAGACTCTTCTCAAACACTCCGCACTTGTCATGAGAAGGTCGCAGTCGTTTTGCTCACAAATTATCTGTTTTTAATTTGCAAGGATAAGCAGAAGTTCGAGAATTCTGTGCGGAAAGTTCTGGAAAAGTTTAAGATTTGATGGCATTCGCCATATTCCGTGTATTTTGTCATTATTTATATTGTATTCGTGCTAATAATGCATGAATAAAAAGTGAATGGTTTGAGAAAAAACAAAAGCAAACAAAACGTGACTGATTTACAGCAGGAGATTCGCTTTTTTTAAAAAATCCGCAAACCGATCGCAAATTACTCACAAAATAGACGCAAATTGACTTTCATGTGATTATATACATTTAAGCCACAAACCATTCATTTGAATGTGGAGTTGCAAAACATCTTGACGTGAATTTTAGAATTCACAAGAAATAGCAAAGAAGGGCAATTTGCTTTTCTATTAAAACTCTCAGTTCACGCAGTCTCAGTTAAAGCAAGTTCATGGCAATAATAACAGTATACAGATATTAAACTAACAAATAGGTCTGAACTAGTAAACATCTGAATAAAATTTTATATATATATATATATAAAAAAACAATAGTTCCCCCCCACCCTTTTTATTTTTATATTTTCTAGATGAAAAAGGTTCATGAAACAGCATGATTTGATAGAAACAAACGGAAACTATGCATGCAAAGTTTATGATTCATTTCTTTGAAACATTTTAAATAAACCCTGAAAATAAATAAGTGCATTTGAAAAGGTGTAGCTTTTTGTCAGGTCATTGCACAGATGAACTGGTTTGTATTTGTGACAGTTTAAATCTCAACATTTCTGGAACAATGGCCCTGTATACAGAAGAGGGAACAGAAAGTATTTTCAGACTTAAGCAGAAAAGTGAAGGTCATGATTTAAAACTGTTTAATTGTTCTGCTGGCGGCTATCGAGATGGAGAGAGTTCACAGCTTTCAAATGCACTGTGTACACAGGATTTCTCCAGGAGCGTTATTTTGTCTGAATTTGGAATGGAGACATCAAGCTAAATGCTTAATAGACGTAGGAGATATCTCTGATATCTTTTATGGTTTATTTATTATTCCATCACAACGCTCATAGCCACTTCATAACGGCATCTTTTGAAACTTAAACTTTTTTTTAAATGCCAGGGCCAAAATGTGTATCGTTCTTCATATTTTATGATACAGAATTTAATTTAATTTCAGAATCAGTGACAAACCTTGAGTATTTCTCAAATATTTTAATTTAAGCATTATCTACTTGGAATAATGTCTGTTATTATTCATTCAAAATATTTTCTTGCTTCTGATTGGTGGAAAGCGAGGAGGCATGGTGGCCTATTTGGTTAGCAAGTCCGCCTTACAGAAAGAAGGTCCTGGTTTCAAGTCTCAGACTCAGTTGTTTCAGTATGGAGTTTCTCCCTATTTCCGTGTGGGTTTCCTCTGGGTACTCCGGTTTCCTCCCGCAGTCCAAAGACATGCACACTAGGCTGATTGGCTGTTTCAAATCACTCCTAGGTGTGAGTGTGAGTGTGAATGATTGTGTGTATGTTGGTCCTGCAATGATCCAGCGAGCTGTTCAGGTTGTGTCCTCTATCTATCTACTCGATCAGGTTTGTTCAATGGCGTTCATCCAAACATATAGCACCAAGTGCATTTCGTAGTTAATACCAATCATGGGTCTTCTTCCTAGTTGGAAAAACAGTTAAAATGTCCGTGACCTTCACCGTGAATCAGTGTTGAGAAGTTACGACTTTTGAGTGTGATGTTAGCAGGGGAAAATTTTAACACGAGGATTTCACTATATACATTCTTATGACTTTAAATGTATTATTAGCTTAAGACCCAGTTCAGTGCTCATGCCTCGAAGGTGTACAGCGGCAAATCTACAATATCCCAGTCTGCTGCTGATTCTTTTACAGTTTTATCCACGACGCCGTGTTGTTTATTGCTGTACATTAATGAAAGAGGAAGTTGGAGAGTCATGAGGGGTCGTTATTAAGAAACAATCCTCTAAACACCAGATGTACTGAAAAAACTTCAGATGCTGCCTATTGCACTGAATGCGTTTGTTCTGTCTTTATAACGAGCTGCTACATCTTTATTCTTTAGAAGTGTTGTATGGTTTTGGTTTCTGGAGGGATTTTGGTTCAACTTGAAAACATGAAGTTGCAAATATCCATTATAAAGAACGTAAAGGGTTCTGCTCCAGTGCGCTGAAATAAACTTCTCTAGGAACTTTTTACTCTGTTCACCATGAAGTGGTGTTTCATTCGGGTTTTGTACTGCAACAGGGGGAGCCTTGCAGACAAGGAGTATGATTTCAATGGCTGTCCGTCTGTCCATCCCTGCGTGCCTACCCCTATAGCCAAACTGAAGATGATTCCTGGCGGTATAAATATGGAGTTTTGACATTACGTTTCACGTGTTTGTGTAATAACACAACAAGAACTAATCTGAATCCACACATTCATACTTTATGGTGTAGAGATTTTGTTTAGTGATATTTTTCTACGTTAACCATTAAACACTTAAATTTTACTCATTTTTGTTTTGGGTCTCAGACTTTTGCATGCTGGGAGTATGGATATTTGAGGTGTGTGATGATGTAACCAGTTTGTGCTCATCACACTCCACCTCATCCTACCTCCGACACACACACAAACATTTTGGCGACAAAAGAAGTCACCGGCAGGGAGTACATGCTAACTAAACCGAAGTTCAAATATGTATCGAGTACAGAATACCGAATCATACAGTACAAACATTGTAGTATACAGTTTATATATCTATCTATCTATCAGCAATCACATGTAGGTGGTGGCTAAATCTGATCAAATCAAATCCGATTTATAATACAAGGCTAAGTATCTATCTCGTCCGACTCTGGGTGAAGGCGGAGTACACCCTGCACAGCTCGCTAATCCATCGCAAGGCCAACACGCACAACCATTCACACTCCCATCCAGGGGCAATTTGAAACAGTCATAAAGCCTAATGTGCATGTCTTGATAATGATCACAAAGGAAGAGAACTCAACTAAAACTCATTTAGGGCCATTTACATAAAATTCATTCACACATTCCTTCATTTGCTGAAATACTTAATCCTACTAGGGATGCGGAGAGGCCTGTCTCAGCCAACTCTGGGTGAGGGTGGGGTACATCCTGAACAGCCCACCAGTCCAAATCAGGGCCGACACTCACTCGATTGCTCACACTCACTCCTAGGGGCAATTTGGAACAGCGAATTATTTGAATGTGCATGCCTTTGGACTGTGGGAAGAAACCGGAGTATCTGGAGGAAACCCATGCAAGAACAGGGAGAACATGCACACTCCGCATAGAAATGTTCTCGCCGAGCTGGGTCTCGAGCCCGGGATATTGTTGCTGTGAGGCGGACGTGATGACCACTGTGCCACCTTGTCACTTGGAAGAGAGCGCTGTAGATTTTCAGTTACAAGACACCAGAAGACAGTCAACAGTGGTTCTAGTTACTTCATGATAAAATGGAAGTGTATTCGTAAGCATACTTAAAGGAGCCACAGCACTGATTCATAACATGTTCACAAGCAGAGAACTCAGTGACTCACTTTCTGCATGAAATATCTACTAGAATGTTCTCAGTAGACAAAATGTGTGGCGGCGGGGAGTGAGCTGCACTTTCCCTTCACCTTCATGGCAAGGCACCTAACCCCCAACTGCTCTCCGACCACCCCAATGTATGTGGCAGCCCACTGTACCGAGTGTGTGTGCTCACTGTTTACGTGTGTGTGCTCATTTCGGATGGGTTGAATGCAGGGGCAATAATTTCCCTTGTGGGATTAATACAGTATAGCAAAATCAAAATAATCTTGCTATCAGCACCAACAGGAAGTGGAGGAGCAGACACTGGGTCATGGTGTGAAAATAAACAGGGCTATATTAACCCAAAAGCAAAAACCAGATTCACATTTACAGCAAACGAGGCCGAAGTACAAGTTACAAAAACAGAGCACATACAGGTGTTGTTCTGGAGCAAAGAGCAAAAGCCCTGAACGAAGAATTGGAGCAGCGCATGTTTACAACATGTCCGTCAAGCCCGATCAGGCCGCAGTAATACTTGAGTGTGTGTACTTATAAACAGACTATCTGTGCTGTCATGTTCATTATTTTAACAGCTAAATAAATAGCATTAGTATACACACTACATGGTAATGTAGCAATCTGATTGGTCTGCTGTTTTAGGATTAAAAAAACATCCTGAACGGCGCATCGACTGAGTGGTGCACAACTATCAACTCTGAGATCACAAGTTCGAATCCTGTTTGATGCCATCTGTGAGCTCATTCATACAAAAGGGGGGGTTAGAGCTTTCCATCTGAGTGTGTTAGGCCTCCTCCAAATGCGCATGCGCAGCAGTCCGTAAAGATGCGGGTGGCAGCATCACATGTCATGGAGTGGGCATGTGTATGCTTACGTTCCTCCCTGGTTGGTGGTTGTATGTGATAGGAGAAAAATTAGGAGAGAAAAAAAGGAGGGGAGAAATTAAAAAACAAAAAAGACTAACATTTATCATTGCGAGTGAGTGATGTGTGAATAAAAATGTATGACTCACAGTTTGTCATGGTGTCATCACCACTGTCTCGCTTTAAGATTGAGAAATAAATAATAATAATCTGTTAGCTTTTAGGGTTAGCTTTTTGGTGCAGACTCATGTCAGTGAGTGGGGAAGAAGCCATCAAAGCAGTATGAGGTGAATAGAAGTGCGGCTAAAGCTAGCCGTCGGTTAGGTTAGAAGAAAGAGTCCCCCGCTAGCCACATACCTGCTTTTGATGGCTTCTTCCACACTTACCAACAGAGCTTACGTGACTGAGTCTGTCATGAATAAACTGTGTAAAAAAAAAGAAAGAAAAAAGTTGTAGTGTGCTTTTTTGGGCTAATGTTCCCGTATAGTAAATACCAGAGTTTTTGTTAAAAGCTGATAACTGGTTATTATACCAGAGGTATCCGGTATCAAACTCTTTGTCACCTTGTTGTTGTTATTGGTGTTATTGTTGTTGCTGGCGGTGGTGGTGATGTTGTTGGTGGTGTTGATGTTGTTGTTGGTGGTGTTGATGTTGGTGATGATGGTGTTGATGTTGTTGGTGGTGTTGTTGGTTGTGGTGCTGGTGGGAGTGGTGGTGTTGTTGTTGGTGTTTTTGTTGGTTGTGGTGGTGTTGGTTGTGGAGAGTCCTACTCTGTCATTAAAGATCAGATTCACTGTAAACTTGGCAGATTTGGTCTTGTGGATAATGGCTAGAACAGAGATGTTCGGCTCTGAAATTATGGATTCGTTTTGGTTTCCAAACTTGGTTTTTCAGATTCAGTTCCAATTTTGCCATTGAAAAGTGTCAAATTCTACAGAACTTTCAAGTAATTTGTCTATATTTGTATGAATGCATATGCATAAATAGCTTAGTGTAGTTTTCTTAGTTGTCCTTTGTGTACTTTTTATAATTTGTTGCTAAACTGTTTTTCATTGTTCATGCAACAGTTGACAATAAAGATTAAAAATTAAAAATACTGGCAAAACATTGGAGTCTGGAATAGGAGCTCAGAAGTTTTTCTCTCGATAAACAGTTCATGGAATATTTAATGTGAAATGACGCGTGTTTACAGAAAAGGTGAATAGAAGAGTTGTGGCCGGAGATATTCCATGTCAACCTGTAGCATTAGTGCAACCGAACTGAAATTTTGGGAACCGACCCATCTCTAAGTTAGAATTCCATGGAGCTCGATTTTGGATTTTCGAACCGGAAACAGAATTATGATGTCATAACTGAAGTCCAACTGCCCCATGATGTGTGAATAGAATCAAACAGAATTTGGCAACATTATACTACGTCATCTTGCCAACAATTGTGGTCTTTCATGTTTCGACCCGACTGTAGAATCCTGACATCACAGTCGTTTAATTTCAAAGTCCTACTACGTGACTGTTGACTGGAATGACACGAAACTTTACAGGCTTATATTAATGACCTGATGAACATTCCTATGGAGCCAGAAACAGAATTATTAGCATTGCTATGTAGTCAGATCTGAATGCTTCAAAGATGTACCTTCGGTCTGTAGCTTGTTTTTTCTGGTTTTAGTGCCAGTGTTACTGGCTGTTGATTGTTACTATCAAGACCCATAAAAAAGAACAATCCCAGCACACAGCCCCAGTGTCCCAGTGCCTGTGCTTCTGATTTCTTTTGAATGTAACAATTTAGTAGTTTAGTTCTTTTCATGAGCTGTAAGGATTCCTTTTTTACTTCTTTTTCTTTTTTTTTCAGAATAAGGAGAAGGAGCGGATGCGGGAGCGAGAAAGAGAGGCGCGGGAGAGGGAGGCGCGCTACACAAATGGCCACCTCTTTACTTCCCTCACCGTGAGCGGCACCACGCTCTGCTCCGCCTGCAACAAGAGCATCACAGCCAAGGAGGCCCTCAGCTGCCCCAGTAAGGCTTACACACACACACACACACACACACACACACACTTTGCACATACATACATTTACATAAAACTCATTGAAAAGTCACTGATTTTGAACATGACATAACTGTTGGTTGAATATTTTAGAGACTTTCACACACAGCAGTGTCAAGGGTTCACACAGGAAAACACAACACAACCAGAAGTCTGAACAGGACATATTCACACTTTTTCATTAGTGCCTTAAGCACAGTTTTTTGAGGACCAGGTAATAAAATTGTGTGGACATTCAGCTGTTTATGGTCCTCACACACTTGTAAACATGAGGGGAGAACATCTCTTGATGATTACCTACCCTGGAAGCACAGCTTAAATCACGCAGGAGGGTACAACACCAAGATTGAAAATGAACACACCTCTCACATTCCTCTGCTATCTGGAGTCATAGAGTAGGTTTGTTTGGCACAGAAATACAGAGATAATGCGCCCAATACTCACACACACACACACACACACACACACACACACACACACACACACACACACACACACACACACACACACACACTTTCATTTGTATGGTTATCGTACAACATGAAGTTCTTACTGGTTCAAACCTAAAACTAACAGACATACTCTCTCTCTCTTTTACACACACACACACACACACACACACACACGTACACACAGTTTCACACACAGTGCAATTCAGAAAGCAGGAGCCATTTTGAGCCATTTAATGAAAATGAAACAAACATCTTTGAAATGTGCTTCTTTTAGCTTCAGCTGAATTTGCACACACACACACACACACACACACACACACACACACACACACACACATGTCCCATCACCTGCATTTCAAACAAATCCTAAAATGGAGTGAAAAGTGTTTTGTGTTGGTGCACATGTACGTGTGTGTGTGTGTGTGTGTGTGTGTGTGTGTGTGTGTGTGTGTGTGTGTGTGTGTGTGTGTGTGTGT
>JAOUQZ010044667.1:0-11243 GCA_028564935.1 Neosilurus hyrtlii | reverse complement strand
AGAGAGAGAGAGAGAGAGAGAGAGAGAGAGAGAGAGAGAGAGAGAGAGAGAGAGAGAGAGAATTTAGAATATAAATGATTGTTTTTCCTATTGTGTATATCCTGTAGCTAGTTTCTTTTCTATATTGATCACATGAAAAAGTTATTGTAGTTTATCACCACAGCTGAGGGATGAAGGGGTGTTTCTTTTTTTCTGAAGTGTAAACATTTTTTCATATTTTTCCATATTTTTCCATATTTTCTAGTCAAACTAGAACAACACTGGTGTGTCAGTGTTCTATCAGATGCTAAAACGTGAAATAAATGCCACAAACTATGAAAAGTGAATGTTGTGTGTGGCATTCTGAAACACTGCACGTTGTATATACAAATCTAGGTCATTTGGGCCACGCACGTTTTATATACAAAAAAATTGCAAAAAAAACCCTCTAAATTATGTATATACACAGGACTTCATTTCTAAAGTTTTCTATATGTTTTATAGCTATAGCTACACGACAGATATCAGATTAGAAAGCATGGCCGGAGTAGAGGAGGGTAAAATTTACATGTCTTCTTTTCAGAGACGTGAAGCATGAATGACCTCGCCAAAATTGAACACATGAGCAGTTCTATCCTGTTAAAACAAAGCAGCTCTAATAACTTTTTAAAGTTATTTATCTCCAGTTCATTGTTTGTACGGTGTATAAACCAGAGAAGTTTTCTGTAAGTGTTCCTTCGGTTTGTGCTACATATCAGCAGATGTGGTTGGGTGGTCGTTTTGGTTGAAGGTTTTAGGGTGAAGTTTAAACTTTAGGATTAAGGTCATTAGGGTTTAAATTGACCTCAACCCTAAAATTTAGGGTTTAGAGCTAATTCAGGTTTAGAGCTAATTCTGAATTTAGTCTCTAATACTCGGTAATGATAAAACAGCATTTGAAAAGGTAACGCAAATCACCAAGACAGGAATAGGAAAATCTCCTAAATTTCATGTGTGAAACGTAAAAACACATGAAGGTATATTTCAACATTCTGCCCTGAAACTGTGAATGGGAATGTGACTGAAGAATTATTGATAACTCTAAAAAAACAAAACAAAACAAAAAACCCCAAACAAACAAACAAACAAACAAAAACCCATGCGTAATAAAATTATCACGTGTTAAAAAACCCCCACGTATTAGAAAAACCCACACACGTCCTGAGAAGTGTCTGAATTGCATGTGTGTAAATTTCAGTCCTCTTTCAGGGGGTTATTGACCTGTGATATATTCAGGTGATATATCTGTATGACTTGTTGGAGTTCGTGATAAGGATGTGGCCTCGCACCTCCACCCTGCAGTGCAGATCCTTCACCCTGTTAGGAATGCACTTCCGGCACTCCTGCTGTCTGTTTGCTCTTGTGTTTACCTGGAAGTCGTTTCTGTGCCCGGAGGCGTGTGGGGTGGGGTGGAGTGCTGACGCAGTTCACACCTGGCTATAAGAAGTCAGAGGTTTGTCAGAACAGCAGAAATCTGAGACCATGGACACACAGAGGAGATCAATTCTTAAAGAAGGCTTTTTGGTGAAAAGGGTAAGTGGTCATTTTTTCATGGAATGAAGTGTTTTACTGGATCCTTTCACTCAGAACATTGGAATATTTACTGTATTTTGGCCAAAGCAGGAGGAATCTGTACAGGAATAAATGATTAGGTGGAAAGCAGTGTGTGTTTTGCTGTTAAACAGTGACGGGGAGGTATGATGTTGAATCAACGTTCCCATTACAAAGTTGATTAATTTCCCATCACAGGCTCCTGAAACCTTTTATTCCTCTTTTCACCTCAGATTGTTATAAACCTCTGACACCAGAGATGATGATTACACTGAATGAACGTCCCCAACTATAGTATTCAATTATTCAGGGCAAAACATTGGTGTAGTGGTTATCACGTCCACCTCACAGTAAGAAGGTCCTGGGTTCTAGTCCCAGGCTTGGTGAGGGTGTTTCTTTGTGGAGTTTGCATGTTCTTCCCGTGCTTGTGTGGGTTTCCTCCAGGTACTCCAGTTTCCTCCCACAGGCCAAAAACATGCACGTTAGATTAATTGTCTGCTCCAAATTGCCCCTAGGTGTGAGAATGAGTGTGAATGGTTGTGTGTGCGCTGCGATGGATTGGTGAGATCAGGGTGTACCCCGCCTTCACCCAGTGTTGGCTGAGACAAGCCTCAGCCTCCCAGCACCTTAGTAGGATTAAGCAGTTCAGCAAATGAATGAATGGAAATAATTATTCACCAAAGAGGAGGATGTCACTGAATCATTTCCTCGAAACGTTTGAGGACTCTTTAACAATATCCACAGAGTGTGAGGTGAATCATTTTTCTAGTTTATACTACACAGGAACAGAAGAAAAACAAACCAAATCAAGATTTTATTATTTCTACATTTTAAAACATGACAGTTTTCAGATGTGCTTATATTTCTTTGTATTTCTTGGGACAGAGTTTAGAATTTCACAGATTTTAGAATCTGTCACTGTGAAAATCCTGAATTTCTATCTGCCCTTTTGATCCAGGCATTATCCTGCATTTGGGAGGTGGATAATATCCCCTATCCCAAGATAGTGAGCCAATTAGATTGTGCGGTTCACATGCAGCGTATACTAATAAATATTATGATTTATTCCACATTGTTAAGTCCCTGTGAATGAACGGTTACTATAGAAACGATTATATCACATTAATATAAACTTCTTCTGCTACTGAAGAGAAAAAGTTGACACATTCAGAATCCAGAATACAGAATTCATGAGTGCAATAGTTTTTAACATCCATCTGTTCATGTCTCCTCAGGGTCACGTGGTTCACAACTGGAAGGTTCGGTGGTTCATCCTGAAAGCCAAGCAGCTGCTTTATTATAAGTACGAAGGAGGAAAATGTGACTCGTGCCATCGAGGGAGCGTCCCGTTACACGGCTGTGAGATCACCTGTCCGTACCTGGAATGTGAAAACAGACCAGTAAGACGATATTCATGATTCACTTGTCACCACATGGGTAGAGAAGATCTCTGAGATGTACTGTATGAGTGTTACAGAAGTATAAAGTGCTCTATGTAATTTATTTAATTTTTATATATCCCCGGCAGCCTTATCGGGCGAGTCTGTGTGATTTAATCCATCAAGTTCACAGCTGCAGGCTGTTAAAAGTTTCACTTCTCTAATAAGCAGTGCTATTAAACATGCCGGGTAATTCAGGATTCTGTTCTGGCTTGTCAGGGACATGGTGTGTGTGTGTTTTTTTTTTTTGCTTGTTGCCACGGTACCCTGTTGTTATTTGTATCTGAGCTTGTTGTGATATGTACAGTAGTTAAAGAGTCGGTACAGGAACACTCATACAGACATCACACCACATTGGTTTTAAGTGTATATATAAATGAAATACTAGTAATAAAGGCTTACACGACAGTGCTCTGCTAAGAAATAGTTTTGAATCTGACTGGTTACAAGGCATTGATTCAAATTCCACACACGTGTCTTTCAGTTTAACAGTGAACAAAATAAATATTTCATTGTTAAAGAGGATTAATGTTATTTTTGTAAGGAGGCTCCAGTTCAAGTGCTTTTGTAACAGATATGTTTGTGTCCTAGCTCGTCCTGAGACTGAAGACCAGCACTTCGGAGTACTTCCTAGAGGCGTGTTCTCGAGAGGAGCGAGATGAGTGGGCCGCGGAGATCTCTGCAGCCGTGAGGAGACTCAGCAGCCGAGATGATGCAAATCTTCCTTCTCTGGCTGTGCAGAAACCTTCACGATCACTACAGCTCCATAGTGTTAACCTCAGGTGAGGCAGGTTTTCTATGATACCACGGGTTCCGCTCACACACCAATCATTTCTTCCGACAAAGGGGTTATGGTTTTGTAGTTGATGTTTTGTTTGTTTGTTTGTTTGTTTGTTGGCAACATGATGCACAACTTTATAAAAAGTTATTTTGATAATTTTTGCAGAGGTGGGGTATGGCCCAAGCGTCACTTTACATTTTGGAGATGATCCAAACAAAATTTTTAATTTATTCTACACAGCAGGGGGTGCTTTTTTCAGCTTGGTGGAGGCGTGTGTTCTCAGAGAGCTTCCAGTTATTCCCTGCCCTCTCCCAGAATGGGCTGAGATGGACGCCAGCCTCCCCGAGACCCTATTTAGGATTAAGTGGCTTTGAGAATTAATGAATGTGTATGTGTGTACATGTGTATGTATGTGTCTATATGTGGGTTAGATTCTGCATTCTGATTGGTCAGAAGGTGATTATCCATGACATCAGATCATGTGCACATTCAAACTTGGTGTTTCCATAGCTACAGCTTATTTGTTTAGGGAAGGAAGGAGTCTATAGTGTCATTCAATATGTTTTTTAATTTAGTTTTATTATTTTGTGTGTGTGTGTGTGTGTGTGTGTGTGTGTGTGTGTGTTAGTGAAGTGGTGGATTCCATGTACGATGTTCACAGTGGTATTAGGATGAGCAGCCACGTGGAGCACGGCAGCACCTACATCAACTGCTTCTCAGGTCTGTAGCTTTGAGAGCTTGTCTGTTTTAATAATCTTTGAAGTGTAGAGTGTAATATAATAAAGGTGTCTGTGAAATTATAATGCTTTTACTTTGTGTGTGCGCGCGTGTGTGTGTGTGTGTAGGCTCAGCAGTGGTGGACTGGTTGGTGTTTAGTCAGCTGGCTCTGACCCGGGTGGAGGCTGTGACTTTGGCATCAGCTCTGCTCGATATAGGCTGTGTGAGAGCTGTTGGAGTGAAGAGCGCAGCTGCTGTGAGGAACGCGGCTCTCGGAGAACAGTTCCTCGATGATTCAACGGCTCTTTACAGCTTTGTACGTTTGTCTGCTCCTGTCAGGACTGTTCACTGTTTTAGCAGGAATAAAGAGGTGTAAGGAGCCAGTGTTGGGTTTGTTAACCCTCCCTCTCTGTGTGTGTATGTGTGTGTGTGTGTGTGTGTGATCAGGCTGAGAGCTTTAAGAAGAGGGGGAGTGTAAAGTCAGAGAAGTCCATGTCAGCAGTGGAGCTGAGTGGAAGAGTGCAGAAGAGAGGATACCTGGTCAAACAGGTGAGTAAAATAAACACTGACTTGAAGTTTTTCATCAGATCATCATCATCATCATAATCATCATCATAGAATCTTTAAGGTTAGAAGTCGAACATAATGGTGTATAACACGGATAAACAAAGAGAACATCATGTGTTCTTGAGTTTATTATTTATGTGTGTGTGTGTGTGTGTGTGTTTGTGTCTCAGGGTCACAACGTTAAGAACTGGAAAGTGCGACTCTTTGTGCTGAGGTCAGACCCTGGTTTCTTGCACTACTATGATCCGAGCAAGGTGAGCAAAGTGATGACTTGATGTTTGTGTTTAGAGGCAGAATGCTTCAGTCATTCCATCTGATTTATTTACACTAATATAAAAAAAGGAAAGATTGCTCTGTTTAACCCAGAAATAATCAAGATGCTGCTTAATGTAAACATTAAGTTTATGTAATGTAATATTTTATTGTAATGTTTTAAACACCGCTTTTAAAAAATGAGATTTTATTCTAAAAGATAAATGAAAAGGAATAAAACACTTTAGAAATAATTTGAAGCTAAATATTTCAATTAAAAATAGACTTTTGGTATTGTTGCCAAGTTGTTGTTGTTGCTGATGCTGCTCCTCTTGGTTGTGAACTGACTACTTACTTCCTGTGATGATCTTGTTTCTCAGGATGACGTCACACCAGCTGGCGGGTTCTCTTTACGTGGCTGTCTGGTTTCTTCTCTGGATGACAATGGTGTACCCTCAGGTGTGTGTGTGTGTGATGAGTCAGTTTCATTGCAGGTAGATTATTAGTCAGTGATATTACACACAGTATATATTAAAGGATATCCAGGTACAATGTCATTAGACACAACCCTGATGTTTTGCAGTGCTGTAATGTTTCCTGCATGTTCAGACAGACTTAGATGTGTAAATTTGTATTAGAGCATTTTAGCCTAAACGCTATGCTACTGTACACAGGCGTGAAAGGTAATGTCCAGGGGAACCTGTTTAAGATCATCACTCAGACGGACAGACATTACTTCATCCAGGCTCCCACACACCAAGAGAAGATGGAGTGGATCGAAGCCATCAAGAAACAGGCATAAAAATGAAGCATGTAAAAAGTTGTTGTTACAGTGCGGTGAATCCTTGAACACCTCCATTATCCTGTGGGATCCTGGTAATGCTGGTAGCATTGAGTATTACAGACCTTAATCTTAAGGATGAGCTCAGAACCATCAGCTTCCAGATGTAAAACAATTTACAGTATTATATTAGATGATACTGGCGATAATGGTGGATGCAAAGGCTAAAAATGCTTTTAGAAAATCAACAAAGTTTATTTAAAATTCAGATCAAATGAGACAATAACTAGAAGCATGTGGAGAACACAAACCTCCACCAAGCTGAAAATACAACAAAGTACACAGCACCTCCTGTTGGGCCTGCTGTAATACCACTTTCAAAAGATCTCAATGATAAAGAACCTTTTAAATATTCCCAGATCCAGAATTTGGTGGATCATCTCCAAAATCTAAAGGAGTGCTACTCCCTTACTCTACCTCCCCAAAAAAACACATCCCCCTTTAGCATAAAGTTTCAAGCCACCAAACAAACAAAAACAATGCTGAAAAAAACATGCAGCTCCTAAAAGCCACATTTCAGTTTTCTGGTGCTTCATGTACCTGGTGAGCAGAAATCCTCTGAAGACCACAAACTGATGCTCATCCTGCTGGCAGGACATTACATTTATAACGTTAAACGACTATAGCGACTGGATGTGGAATTCTCTACAGATTCTGCCATCGAACATTTCTTGAACTGTTTTGAACTAATTCTCTACATTCTTTAGTGCTATTGATCCATAAACAAACACTAATACTGAATTACGGAAAGGAATAGTATCTGTTAAAAACAGGTCTGTGTTTATGTAGTGTAAGGCAATGTGTAGATACAGGCTGTGTTATCAGCACATGTCCCTGTCAGTTTTAATCATACTGCACTGTATAAAATTAAATAAAGAGTATTTATTATATAACAGATATATTGTAAGTAGACTCGTCCTTTTCAATAATGTGTTTATGATATAAGTGCATGGGGAGGAATAAACCAAAAGAAAAATGAAGGGGGGGGGGGGGGCAAATTTCCTGAGGTACTTCTGTTAAAAATAGTTTAAAAATGTTAAAAATAACATTTCTAGAAACTCTTAAAGGTGTATAATAACTGCACTTTTGATTTGAAATATAAAACAGAACAAGGAGAGAATGAAAAAAATTGTGGAAAATTAAAGGAGTACTGAAGAATTCATTGTGTTATTTATACTGTGAATTAAATGATATAACAACATTATAACGAAACACATCAACTCAGGTGTTAATGTGGATAAAATTACTTTTATAAAAATTTTCATTTTTGTGGGGTTGAAAAGAGCTCAAAACGCCCTCTGCTGGTCACTGATGGTTACAATTATCCTGAGCCATGCAAGGCCCATGCTGAGGTCATCTGTTATTTCTTAATAATAAAAAAAGGTTTATATAATCACTGAGCAACTTCTGCCTCCCATATCCATAAAGGAAATTAATGTACAATCAAATAAATTAAATAAATTAAAGTAAGGGAGAAAAAAGGTAGAAAGAGCAAATGAGATAGAGGTACAGTTCTGTTCAAGATAATAGCAGTCAAACATCACTAACCAGATCACTCTGTGTTTTTGGTAGAAATAATATTTCTGTATTGTAAATAATTGATAAGTAGATGCAGTAGAGTAATAGGAAACCTGTATACTCCTGAATATGTGTTTTTTGATGATTAAATGAAAGGGGAATGTTCAAAATAATAGCACTATGTACTGTGTGGTGCAATTAGTGAAGTCATCCAGTCTGTGAAAAACAATATCAAACAGGTGACCTTTATTTAAGGACAAACAAAGGCAGCTAATGTTGTACATGCTGGTAATAGTGCACTACTCTCTACACCACAGCAAAAAGGGTCATTCCAGACATTGTTCAGAAGAATAGTGTACTTTTAGTAAAAAGTTGATTGGAGATTGAATCGAAGAATAGCTAAATTGGTGAAGAATCGGCCATCGATCAGCTCTAAGGAGATCCAAGATGATCTAAACTTAACTGTGAGTACTGTAACAATTAGAAGACGCCTGTGTGAAGCCCAGCTATCAGCAAGAAGCCCCCGCAAAGTCCCACTGTTGCAAAAAACAACATGTACTCAAGAGTTTACAATTTGCCAAAAAACACATTGCCTGGCCTAAAGAGAAATGGCGCAACATTCTGTGGACTGATGAAAGCAAAATTGTTCTTTTTGGTTCTAGAGGCCGCAGACAGTTTGTCAGAAGACCCCCAACACTGAATTCAAGCCACAATACACTTTAAAGACAGTAAAGCACGTTGATGCAAGCATCATGATATGGGCATGTTTCTCATACTATGGTGTTGGGCCTATTTATCATCTCCGAGGAACCATGGATCAGTTTGGATACATCAAAATACTTGAAGAGGTCATGCTGCCTTATGCTTAAGAGGAAATGCCATTGAAATGGGTGTTTCAAGGAGACAATGACCCCAAATGCACCTGTAAGCGAGCAGCATCTTGGTTCCAGACCAACAAGATTAACGTTATTGAGTGGCCAGCCCAGTCTCCTGACCTCAGTCCAATTGAAAACCTGTGGGATGACATCAAATCCGCTGTCTCTGAGGCAAAACCAAGAAATGCTGAGGAATTGTGGAATGTAGCCCAATCTTCCTTGCAACTCCATGCAACACAAATGTGAAGCAGTTCTCAGAAACGGGTTATACAACTAAATATTAGTTCAGTGATTCCCAGGAAAAATGAACTTGAAGCTTTCATTAAATGTTTATTCATTAAATTGCACATTCATTAAATGTTTGAGTTTGTACAGAAAAATGCAAACACTATTTTTTTGAACTACCTAACATTCTTTTTTGTTGAGGTTTTGTAAAGGATTACGTAAATTGGCAAAATATTTCTTCATTTCTTGAACAGGAATCGAATGTGCAGTGTTTTCAATGCATTAGCGTGTATGAAAATAAAAGCTAGAGTTAGAGCTAAGCTTTACACAATTTTTTAAACCCACTGGTATTATTTCATTCATTCATTCATTTTCTGAATTAGGCGCTGGCGGCTGGTGCCTCGGCCGACTCTGGGAGAGGGTGGGGTACACCCTGGACTGCTCACCAGGCTCACCAGGCCATCGCAGGGCCATCAGTCACACAACCATTCTCACTCACACTCACACCTAGGGGTGATTTGGAACAGACAATTAGCCTACTGTACACGTTTTTGGACTAAGGGGGAAAATCGGAGTCCCCGGAGGAAACCCACGCAAGTGCAGGGAAGTTGCAAACTCCACACAGAAACGCCCGAGCTGGGAATCGAACCCAGGACCTTCCTGATGTGAGGCGGACGTGCTAACCACTGCACCACCGTGCCACCCCACATTGCTATTATTTTGAACACAACTGTAGGTGTGTGTGTGTGTGTGTGTGTGTGTGTGTGTGTGTGTGTGTGTGTGTGTGTGTGTGTGTGTGTGTGTGCGCGCGCGCATGCGTGTGTGTGTGTTTGTGTGTGTGTGTGTATGTTTTGGATGGCCTTGCTATTTAAGCGACTTTGGTGACCCGCAGGTCTCCACTCACATACAGAGACATGAGGGAAGTCAGCTGGGTTACTCTGTGTGCGAATGTCCACCATGGCAGACCATCCACCAGGATCCGGAAATGCTGGTGTTCACACAAGATCTCCATCTGAGAGATAGCAAGAGAGAGAAAAAAGGAACGAACTTGTTTTGTGGACAAACAGTAAACGGACGCATAAAGTAAAACATGTCATTTAAATTAAACGTTACAATTGTTAGGAAATTGCTCTGGTGTAGAGGGAATTCAGCACTTCTGGAAATGCTGTAACAGGAAAGTAACCAATTCAGAAAGGTACCAGTAACTCAGCTTCATCCCACCACCTGATCATCGATTATCTTCATCTAACCACACCCCTTCATGTGTATTATTCTTTACATGTCCTTCAGCATTGTTAGTATGAAGATCGAGGACAGGATCACCTGAGACATATTCTTACCTTAAAAGCCTCTCCAGGAATGAAGGGGAATAAAGAGGCAACAATTTCTGGCTGTCCCCATGTCCCACTGACTCGGGAATTGCAGACTACGGAACGTTCTGGAAAATTGACCATCAGCTGCAATCCCACATCAACCTCCTCACTGACAACCTCCTCCTCGTCAGCTTCTCCTTCCGGAGCACAGGACAATGTCACCGCCATACTGCACAGAGTCAAGCAGTGGGTCAAGGACACACACCCTGTTCACTGCTTATTTATTGCACTGTCCTGGTTTAAAGTTTACTATTTTCCAGGCATCCCGTCGTCTACATCAAAGGTAATCATTTCTCAACCGAAGTTTATAAATATAAATAATGAAGAAGAAATGAACTGCCACCAATTCTATTCATCTTTCATTAGTGAGAAATGAGTGGTGCGTTCATCCCTCAAATAAGGCCAAAAGCAGCAGCGTATCTTTTAACACCTGGCAGAGAAACATCTTCATGGGATGTGCAGTTTTTCCCACACTGGCACTGGCACCATGACTGTGAATTACAGAGGGAATAACACGGATGTGCTGCTGTGTAAAATAATTTTTCCATGACTGTCCATGTGGACACACAGCACTGATTGTGTGTGAAGTCAGTATTTCCCAAATTTGTCCTGTGATATACTGTGGGACTATATTTAATGTATGACACAGGTGTGTGTGTGTGTGTGTGTGTGTGTGTGAGATACCTTTTTGCCTGTTTGTGAATGATCCCTATCACCAACATTTTCATACCAGGACGCAGGTCACTGACCTTTCCAGCATAAATGATCTTCTGTACAAAGAGACATGGATGTAAAAACACAGACATTTATCAAAGAACAAATACTTATATCTGATAACTGAAAAAAAATTATACCTCAGAAATAAGAAACAGTGAAATAATGAGTGGAAAAAGTGACCCTAACTTCTCTCACTACCAAAGTAAGAGAATTTCCTCTATTTCCTCTTAACAGTAGACCTAACACGTGAGCCGCAGTAAACAATAAAAAACAATATAAATCTAATAATTTGTGACCCAGTCTGGCAAAATTAGTCACAATGACCAAAAATTCAAAATTGAGTTAGCCATACCATTTTAAAGCTTAGAG
>JAOUQZ010044666.1:0-11246 GCA_028564935.1 Neosilurus hyrtlii | reverse complement strand
TCCGGAGAGTAACGCATTACAATAATCTAATCTCGAGGTAATAAAAGCATGAACAAGTTTTTCCGCATCATGCATTGCCATCATATTTTTTATTTTAGCAATATTTCTGAGATGAAAGAAGGCTATCAGAGTAATATTATCTACATGAGCTTCAAATGAAAGACTAGGGTCAATAATCCCTTCACGGTTCTTAACTGCTACACTCGACGAAACTGAAACACCAGCCAAATTACTACATAATTATAAACCTTATTTCTAACTGCCTGTGATCCGAGTACTAGTACTTCTGTCTCATCAGAGGTTAGGAAGAGGAAGTCACATACTGACTTGCATATTTCTGTTTTTAATTTGATGAAATCAGCTACAAAAATTGCTGTTAACATTAAAACAATTTCCATAATAAAGGTCATGTCATCAAAAAACTATAAAAAAATCAGGTCAACAAAGCATAAACAGTTAACTCAGGGTTATCAAAGGCTGGCCATGTCTTTCACTGTCTGTGGTGAGAGATATGTAAAAGAACCATTGCTGACTTTTGTGTTTCTGCCCTGCGATGGCCTGGCGAGCTGTCCAGGGTGTACTCTGCCCTCGTCCAGAGTCGACTGAGATTGGCGCCAGCCTCCCTGCAGCCCAAATTAGGATTAAGCGGTTCAGAAAATGAATTAGTTATTATATATATTTATATTATTAAGTAAACAGTATGCCCAACTAAAGGATGTTTTTTATTCCAACAGTCACTGAGATCCCATTTCCTCCATTCCGATGTTTGACATTTGCCATATACACCGCACTGTATTAGTGAATGTCATTAATGTTCCACATTTATAATGCTGTCTACAGTGGGACATGCTGGTAATCCAACAGCATACTGGAATTATGATATAATCTCATCATAACGTATAATTGAAATATAATGAGCCTACATGAGAACCTGATGTGTCCTGTCTCACATTTAGTGTTCCCAAGGTAAAAGCCTGAAAAATACCACAAATGTAATTAAGATTTAGGAAGATAACACCATTACCGTGTAATATTTATGTACTTGTAAACAGACATGACTTGGTGTAAATAGTATTTATCTGTTCATAGGAAGACGCTAGTATGATGGCACTGATTGGTGGAGAGCCAAATTTATTTAGTGTATGGATGTTAGTCAGTTTCAGATACGGACATTCAGAAACTGGTTCTGTAAATGTAATTGCAATTTTTAAAAAAGTAACATTTCCTACTTAACGACATTGGGAGTAAGATTTGCTGTGCAGGGGTTCAGATTGCCAAAAACGCGCGCACACACACACAAAATGTCTCTTCCGCAGATAGCACTAAAGTGCAGGTTGTTTTACTTACAGTGCAACAGTGAAAAAGAGAAAAAAAAATGGACAAAACTTAAAATATCAGTATGTACAGTCAAATAGAATATTTACACACAAAAAAAACAGAAAAAGGGGTAAAAAAAACAAAGTATCAAACAAGGCAAACTAAACAAATCACTATATTAGACTCTATACCACACTTTCTGACTGTCTCAAAATTCTCCCTCTCCAAGCAATGAATATTACTCCCTTTTCAATCATAAGCCCCTCCCCAGAATATACCACATTTACTTGGTCAGTTTAAAATCATCTTGCAGTAAGATGGGCAGTGGTGGCTCAGTGGTTAAGGCAATGAGTGTCATGTGTGGGACAAGCTGAGTAGGACCCAAATGCAGGACAACAGAGGCAAAGTGGGGCGAAAAAACTGAGGTCTTTATTAAAGCTCCTAAGCAAACAAAAACATAAAGAAAAACCAAGGAAGCTTCAATACTACTGGAGGCTGGGTACTTTGCTAATGCAGAGCAGGCAGGAGAATAGGTAATCCACAAGAATCCAGAGCTGGTGTAGACAGAATCACAGGTAGTGACAATGTCAACGAACCAACACTGGAGAGAGTTTTGCTGGAGTATAAGTAGGGTTCTAAGCAACAGGTGTGTGGAGATAATTGGAAGCAACAAGACCACGCCCGTAGCCTGGAGAAGCACATGGAAAAAACAGGGAAAAAAACACACAATAGCTCCCCTAGTGGTGAGATATTCGGTATCGTGACAATGGGTTATTGACCCAAAGGTCAGCGGTTCAATCCCCACTATCACCACTGTTGGGCCCTTGAGCAAGGCCCTTAACTTTCAATTGCTCAGCTTGTATAAAAAAATTATAATTGTAAGTTGTTCTGAATAAGAGCATCTGCCAAATGCTGTAAATGTAAGTACTCATAATGATAATAATAATAATAATAATAATAATAATAATAATAATAATAATAATAAATTATTATTAATAATAATAATACCCCTACACAATCAGACATTGACCCTATTGAACCTATTTGGTATTTGTAACTTTTTGCAACACAAACGAGCTCTTGGATAAACGATAAGTACAATAAAATGATGAGAAACCAATGTGCATGTGTGTGTGTTTGAAACAGGATGATGAGTTTTCAT
Organism: Neosilurus hyrtlii; assembly: GCA_028564935.1. Classification (NCBI taxonomy): domain Eukaryota; kingdom Metazoa; phylum Chordata; class Actinopteri; order Siluriformes; family Plotosidae; genus Neosilurus; species Neosilurus hyrtlii. The sequence continues at coordinate 8,767 of JAOUQZ010044666.1, read as the reverse complement.
TGGGACTGTTTGCGTGTATGAAACCAGGTAATATGCTGTTCGCATAGGTAGTGCACCTTCGGAACTTGTGTGCTAACTTGTGTTAGGTAAACTGTGTGTTTGATTGAAATGTATGAGGAAAGGTAGCCATAATTACGGACAAACAAGCAGTGTATGGGTTATGTAGTTACATGTATGTGGTGTATGGGTGCTGCTCGAGGCCTGGGACAGAGCCCTCTGTCACAGACATACAAAGTGATGTAACTCATGATATAATTGTGTATTATATTTCATTTTGAAGCATATTCAATTCTATTTCCAATTATATGAATATGTATGTAAATATATGTAAGTATGTCAAATTTCCCAGGGCTTGTAGCAGCAGAGCCAATCCTGGGCATAATCAGGCTCCCTTAGTGAAGGTTAGTCCTCAATTGGACTTTTTGCAACAATGTCATATACCTCTGGTGATGGGTACACTCTGTATGCATTCATTTCTTCTGGTAATTTGTAAAATATTTCAGATTTAGTGTTCTTTCAGATATTAAGCAAGATTTCATTTTCCTGGTGGGTTTAATTACCTCATTTAAACTGCAACACCATGTTAAATGAAAATCTAGAAATTTCACATGGATCATGCCAAGGTCGGAATGGATGGAAGGAAATGTCATCATGAGAAGATGGTGAGGATGAGGACAAATTTGCCATGTCCAGTGTGGGGTCAGTGTAGTACGACTCAGTATCCTGCTTGACAGTAAACTTCCGGGGATTGCTCAGTGTTCCGACAGCCCATTTGTTCTTGCGGCCCTACTCATATATGACGGGCACCTTGCTTAATTAGCACTCGTAGTTCAACTGGGCTAGGGTTAGGTCTAGGGCTGTCTGACCAATGAGTTGTAACTGTTGAACTAATGGGCTGTTGGAATCTAGGGCTATAACCATGCTTCCATGTACCCTTCTGTCAGGAAGATCAGATAGTCTTCTCAATTTACAGACCTTGCTGTCTTCATACTCATCATGCTGTTAATTTAATTAGAGATTGATATCAAACATGCACAATATATACACTTAAAGTCCTTTCTGAAACCACTGAAACAGATAGGATGACTTTGTTTCATACAATGTAGTTTGTATTTAGGTTTTGAAATCAAAGAATAATGATAGTTCAGATTTCAGCTTTCATTTCCTGATATAGACATGTAAAAAAATTTAGAATATCTAAGTAAATATCATCTATGCAATTCTTTCCAACCCCACTAGAATTTCCACTCTACTGGTCACTTATATTTGATTTGTGATGGTTTGGTTATTTGAGCAAAGGCATGTTTTATTTAGAAAAACTTTCTCAACAGTTGGAGCCCTTCAGTTTCTTTCTTCATTTCTTGGATATTTTTATCCAGCCCATTGTATTTTTGTTTGTTTGTTTTTTGTTGTTTTCTTTGTGACTAAATAAATGGATGAATGAATTTGTGTTCACGAAATGTTTACCAAGTGAAAAAAATGGTTAAGCATACATTTAGGTCTACTCTTCTTGATCATAATTAAACTAAAAACTTCATTAAATTTCATGTCAATACATTTACCAAGGTGCACCTAAAGACGGCTCTGTACTTCTATTTCTCATGAATATTTTACGCTTTCTTTAAAACACTTAGTGTTAGGGAAAAACTAACAAACAAACAAAAAAAACATCATTAAAGAATTATTGCATTTCTTCCACAGCTTTAGTGAACCCAGTCTTATGCACATTCACAGTGCTCATTTTCACTGCCTTCTGGCTCCATAACTTTTTTTTTCAGTAAATTAAAGAATCCACAAGGTTGCGTCAATCACAAATTACAGTCGTTGGGTAAAATCTCAAAGAAAATGCATGTGTTTGCTCTGTTAGTCATTGTTACCTGAACTCATTGGTGCCTTACGTGCTCAGAGTGCCTCTCGAAGGGTACAATGTACAAGTGATCTGTTTGTATGTATGCACTGTAAAATTTACACCTTACTGCAGGGTACGATATATTACCATACTCAATGTTTAGGCATAGAATAGTCTAAGTGAAGTTGGGAAGTTCAGTTGTCTTGCAAAAAGAAACAGGCCATTCCATGTCAAATTACACCGGACCGGTGGTGTAGTTGTTAGGGTTCATGATCAAGCCGTTGCAGGTTCAACTCTAAGTAAGACTCCCACTGTGCTAAGACCCCTGGGTAAGGTTGACAAATGTGCCCTTATCCACCCAGAAATTGGTACCAGCGTCATGCGATGGACTAGCATTCCATCCAGGAGGAGTTGAACTCAGTCGCTTCAAGCTACAGAAATTGGGATAATTTCTGGCTGTGATGAGACTCTAGGCTTCGGTGTTAAAAGCCTAAGAGAAATGCCTTACCCCATATGCTATATACTATTTCATACTACAAGGGCTTTTTAAATCTAAAAAAATTCATAGAAGTGTACAACCACTAATGAGTGTAAATTTTCTGTGATTATATATACATTTATATTTTTTCTGATATACATTTCAAAACAAATGCCAATTAATTTCTAAGGATGGTGACACAGCAAAATAAATACATAAATAAAAATATTCCTTCTGTTAAAAATGATCATTATTTGTATTAGCTTAGTATATATAGTTTTAGTTGACTGTCAAAATGGAGCATAATTTAATCTGCAGTGATTAGGTTCTGACCTGAAAGTTATGGAACAGAGGATGTTAATATGTGTAAAAATTGTTGCGGTTAAATAAAATTTTGCTGGTGGTGTACATTGACTTTTGGAGGAAGTGGTAGTTGAATGCATTTTGTGTCAATACATTGTAAAAGTATACGCAGTTTATCTCACATAGTCTACCATGTTAAAGGTTTTGGAACAGTGTTTTTTTTTTTTTAAGAACTATTAATGTTACTCAAGTATTTGGAAAGCAAAAGTGCTGACCACAAGATATAATATGCCTACAGTCAGCATAATTTCACCTATTCAAGTTTCTGAAAGGATCATCAAAATGTATTTCCTTTTGCTGTAGTTCTTTATTTTCAGTTGAAAGAAATATGATAAAAACATACAAACATAACCAAGTCTGAGGTCAGTCATCTCATATGACAATATAACAAACGATCAGGTTCATGACCCAAATGCTATAGCTGGGTTGTTCTGCTCCATACAGTATTAGGCACACTCTGCGTCCTTTTTAATAATTTCAGTCAGAGGTTGATGGTATACGCTAGATATTATGTATTTATTCATTGTTTTGAATAATAATCTGTGACAAATTTAATAAATAGTCTACTGCAGTAAATATCATCATGTGTGAAATTATCATGATCATTTGAAATATAATTTAACATTATTTCGTGGAATGCATGCATTTTTGACCGTAGAAGATTCCTCATATTTTATAGTACTCTTGAAATATTGTATATTTCTCACTGTGGCTATATAAATTTCACCTCAGTGATTAACCACATTTATACTTTCGTAATTTATAACTTTCATTTATACTCTTCACCCCTGTGTGATATGTTGTGTACAACTCAGTGCTGAACACACACAAATTACACACACAAAGTAGTTAGCCACCTTCAGAACCAACATTTCAAGTGCACGGTTGTCTAGTGATGTTTGTTAAATAATTGTTTGAAAAAACTAATTATCTTGTGGTTTGGTTCAGATGGATCCCTTCTATTCTGTTCATTAAGGCCTCCTAAAGAGAATGATCTGAGGTCTCCACATGCAACAGATGCCTAGAGAGTTAAAATATAATATTAAATGTACTTCCATAAAATCTTTTTACTCAAGAGTAGTTATTACTTTTATTCTTCTATTAAGTATTTTACATTACCTGAATGTATTGAAAAGATCCTCCTATTTTTTTTAATCCCACATGAAGAATGTCTGAGGCCATACAGAAATCAAGATTTTTTGAAAGATATGCAGTTTTTTGCTCACAGAGCGAGTAAGAGTAAATGTGTCTGTGTGGATGGGTGTGCAGGTGTGCATGTACCCGCAGAACTATATTGTGCGATTCAATATGACAAAAATGGTAAGGTTATACTACTCCTAGAAGATAATGGTAATTTTTTCTAACAATGGAAGGAAAAAGGCAGCAAATCTGAGGAATCTTCATGTTTAATGCTTGGGGTCAAATTGATCCCAGAACACTGATGTGTTCAAAATGTATACAGGACAGACCCAACATATAAAAATATGGCAATCAGTTGTTCCTAATTCAGAAAATGTCACAATTGTTAAAATCAAACAAACAAAAATGAATAAAAATTAAGCATTTTTTAGACACTTTAAAGAACAAATTGCGGTCAGACTGACCCCAAACAGTACAGAAGGGATATCACCTTTATCTGTAGGTGATGTATTAATGAGTCTGATATGAGTGCTTATTTAAATGTTTTGTTTAATGATTATAATGAAGAGCAAGTCTCTCTCAGCTTAGATTAAGAAAAATCATCAATAAAAAAGCATGGTTTGAATCTTTTGTTGATAAAGAAAAGCAAAGTTACTTTAATTATTAAGCCATAATAAAGCATTAGTTCTACTACAACTACTACAAATATTAATATTATTAATAATAATAATAATAATAACAATAATAATGTTTATTTATGATGCCCATTATTTTTATAATTTTTTTTTTTTTTACATAATTCAGCAAAACACCACTAAAATAATATTAAATTATATTATTAAATACAAGGTCATGAATCATTTTCTCTTAACAGCTCTGACAATACTGCAGTTTGCAAGAACCACTGGTATACAGTATAGTACAGGAATTTGTATGGGCCACAAAAGTTCTAATAAACAGAAAAAAGTAAACTGTTAATAAACAAAGGCAGAGTACAATTCTTGATGGTGAAATGTTCTGGAAGATGGCTTTGTTAAGGTTCCCGTCATGGAGAAGGATTTAGGACAGAAGATTTACTAGATTGTCTATCTGTGACTGTGTCTAGATTAACTAGATCTGTCTGTGTGAGTGTGTCAATTTGTAGATTAGTGCAAATCCTCCAATCAGCACCAGAGCTGCACAGACACATATACCGATCACTAGAGATGTACCTGGAAACAGAAAGTTAAACAGTACTCAACAGGAACAGTTCACAGTACGACACATTTGCTCATTATGATTGAATTAGGAATATTAAAGTATACATACACATTTTATCGTTATATATAAAATGTGAAAATGTGTGAAATCTTCATGAAAAATTACATATATATACATATATATAATATAATTTTGCATGAAGAAGAACATTAGAATGTGTAGCATCCTGTTACCAAACTGCAATCAAAAAGGAAAACTTCCAGTTATACTTAATTCCAGTTCCTGGTCTAACGCCCGCAAACAATACACAATACACAGTAATCCACTGAATATCAAATCCACAATAAAAGTTAGCTATGGATGATGAGAGTACTTACGATCATACACAGAACCAGAATGGGTTTCTGTCAGTGGTGGTGATGGCATCATAAAGGTGGTGGTTACTGGTTGAATGGTTGTGCTCACTGTTGCTTAAATTATAAAATCACAAAAGTCCATGACACAATAACTTTATCACTCGCTCACTCATTCACTTGCCAAACCACTTTATCCTAAGAGGGTCAAAGGGAGGTTTTGGCAGACCATTGCAGGGCCAAAACACATACAACCCTTCACACTTATACCTCACACCTAGGGGCAATTTAGAATGGCCAATTAGCCTAATGTGTATGTCTTTGGACTGTGGGAGGAAACCAGAGTACCTGATGAAAACCCACACAGGCATGGAGAGAGCATGCAAACTCCACACTGAAACATCCTTACTGAGCCAGGGTCTCAAACCAAGGACCTTCTTGTTGTGATGGGGACGTGCTAACCACCATGCCACACAATGTTTATTTTTTTAAAAGAAAAAAGTTCTGACTGGAACATTATTTTTTCCAAGTACTAACAAGAAGCTGTCCCCTTAAGATCTAAGCAGACTTGGCGGATCTAAAAAGACTAAATATTCGCCAAGATATTATAGCACATTACCAAGTAGTACTTACATTTATTTAGGGGTAATACAGTGTGGGTAAGCTGCATTTTGGATTAGCTTGTTTATGCACCTACTGGAGTGTCCAAACAGTGGAAGCATTACAGTAATCAATTCTAGAGGTTATAGAAGCATACTTTGGACTAGAAGGTATGGTGGCTCCGTGGTACTAAGAAGTAGTTTTCTGTGTTTGAATACAACTTGAATTTTCCATTTTGAACAATATAACCTTTGGTATCAGCATGTATGATATCATTGCAGTCTTTTCCTTCTACTTTACAAATATATTTAGTATCACTTGTGTTCCATTTCATGTTAGAGATTATAATGACCGTTCCTTCTGTGTAACCAGTCACATCAGAGCAGTCCACTGGACCTGTCAATTAAAAGAAAATCCCAAGCATGCCTGTAACCTCACTGAGCTTTCATAATTCCAACAAACCAGAAAAAAAACATAACATTCTGTTATTAATTAGAATATCTTACCTGAGATCAGGTAAAAGATAAAGAGGAGGAGAATCTTCATCCTGAAATGAAATTCAGCTTCACTTGACTTCTATTGTTTTACTTTTGTTGAACCCACTGAGGAATGGCATACTGATCCTTGGGTCCCTAACCCTAACCCAGTTTTCTTTCTTCCTGTCGGCTGCAGACCACTTTCTCTTTGTACAACTGAGTCTAGAACCTTATATGGAGATGTTCTTTTCGTGGTTGGCACTGTTGCCTCCCAGCATGAACGTTGAGGGTCTAAATTTCAGTCAAGAACCTTGCTGTGTAGAGTTCACATTTTCTCCCTGTGGCTCTGTAGGTTTTGTACACGTGCTCTGGTTTCCTCCCACAGTCCACAAACTGACATTTAATGAACTGTATACAGTAAATTGCCCTAGGTGTAAATGAATTTACTTTTCAGGGTATATTCTATTTCTCACCCAAAGTCAGCTGGATCTTTATCCAGCTTCCCCATAGCCCCCCATGTTATAGATGTGTATGTATCCCCATGTATATAGATGGATGGATGGCCATAATTAAACTGATAGGTGATCCAAAATGATTGTTTTATCAGAATCCTTACCTCTAGGTTTATGATATTCCAGCACAAGTACTTTCTTGTTAATTAAAAGAAAGTAGCATCCATTGTCAAACATCTAATGATGCTGAAAGTGATATACTGCACCAGGAGCGGTTTTTGTCTCTTCTGGTGATGCAGTCATAAAGGTAGTAGGTACTGGTTGAAGGGTTGTGCTCAATAAAAATATCCATTAAACATGAACTATTTAAGGGTTACAGTCTAATAATTATTAGTTTATTCACTATAAAATATGTTTTTTAAAATGCCAAAAAAATAAAATCTTACCTGTAACACGTAACCACATCTCTGTAAAGTAGGTATAATATCTGACTGACCCATCTCCATTCCACACTCCAAATATATAAAACCCTTCATCAGATTCTCTCACATCACTGATGTTCATACTGAAAACTTTAGCACTTTTGTCATCAAAAATGGAAAATCTGCCATTCTTTAATGCTGGGTTTGTGTTAACAATGTTTTTAATAATATTCCCATCATTCAGTTTGTCGACATATTTGTTGTTTTTCTCATACTCCTCTGGATAGTTACAAGTGATGGTGATATTCTGCCCAGGATAAGCATTTATTATTTTTGGTGCCCCACAAGATGCTCCTGTCAATTACACAAACAACAAAAATGACAATGATTTTTCAGCTAGTTCTATAATACATTATTACTGCTTTAATTTTGTGTGGTGATAAAAATGTTTACAAGTTTAAATTAGTAAACAAAGGTCACATTTTACTCACCATCAAGAACTTTTAGGTTAACAGTAAAGTCCCTTTGATCCCCCAATCCAAATCGGTATGTTCCAGTGTCCTGTAACTTCAGCTTGCTGATAAATACTAAGAAGTAGTTTTCTGTGTTTGAATACAACTTGAATCTTCCATTTTGAACATTATAACCTTTGGTATCAGCATGTATGATATCATTGCAGTCTTTTCCTTCTACTTTACAAATATATTTAGTATCACTTGTGTTCCATTTCATGTTAGAGATTATAATGACCGTTCCTTCTGTGTAACCAGTCACATCAGAGCAGTCCACTGGACCTGTCAATTAAAAGAAAATCCCAAGCATGCCTGTAACCTCACTGAGCTTTCATAATTCCAACAAACCAGAAAAAAAACATAACATTCTGTTATTAATTAGAATATCTTACCTGAGATCAGGTAAAAGATAAAGAGGAGGAGAATCTTCATCCTGAAATGAAATTCAGCTTCACTTGACTTCTATTGTTTTACTTTTGTTGAACCCACTGAGGAATGGCATACTGATCCTTGGGTCCCTAACCCTAACCCAGTTTTCTTTCTTCCTGTCGGCTGCAGACCATTTCCTCTTTGTACAACTGAGTCTAGAACCTTATATGGAGTTGTTCTTTTCTTTTTCTGAACCTGTATACCATAAGCCTCAACATATATACCATGTTCTGTAAAACGTCTTTGGCTTGCTTGTAATAAACGATCATTGAGGATCAAACCTGTTTTTACCCTTTGTTACGAGCTGCCCCTGGCACCAGAGATCAGTGAAGATGGGAAGCGCGACAGAGTCGAGAGAGAGACAGAGGGCATCTGAAATAATCCTTACCATCTGTGTTTTAAAAATTGCTAACATACATCATCATCATCATCATCATCATCTTCTTCCGCTGGTTCCGGGATCGGGTCGCGGGGGCAGCAGCCTAAGCAGTGA
>JAOUQZ010044665.1:0-11249 GCA_028564935.1 Neosilurus hyrtlii | reverse complement strand
GTGTGTGTGAGAGAGTGTGTAAGTAAGTGTGTGTGAGTGAGTGTGTGTGAGTAATAGAATGTGTGAATGAGTGTGTGAGTGAGTGAGAGTGTGTGTGAGAGTATGTAAGTGTGTGAGTAATAGAATGTGTGAATGAGTGAGAATGTGTGTGTGTGTGTGACAGAGAGTGTGTGTGTGAGTGAGAGTGAATAAGTAAGTGTGTGTGTGAGAGAGTGTGTAAGTAAGTGTGTGTGAGTGAGTGTGTGTGAGTAATAGAATGTGTGAATGAGTGTGTGTGTGAGTGAGAGTGTGTGTGAGAGAGTATGTAAGTGTGTGAGTAATAGAATGTGTGAATGAGTGAGTTTGTGTGAGTAAGTGTGTGTGTGTGAGAGAGTGTGTCAGTAAGTGTGTGAGTAATAGAATGTGTGAATAAGTGAGAGTGTGTGAGTTTGTGTGAGTAAGTGTGTGTGTGAGAGAGAGTGTGAGTAAGTGTGTGAGTAATAGAATGAGTGAGTGAGTGAGTGAGTGAGTGTGTGTGTGTGTGTGTGGTTGAGTGTTTGAGTGTGGGAGTGAGGGTGGGAGTGAATGAGTGAGAAAGTGAGTGTGAGTATGTAAGTGTGTGAGTGAGAGTGTGAGTGAAAGCGTGTGAGTGACTGTGTGTGAGAGTTTGTGAAAGAGTGTGTGAGTGAGAGAGTCATGCCATGCCACCTGAGAGTATGGCAAAAGAATTTCTAAAAGACAGAACAATAACTTAATAAACTATGAATTACATGATAAAAATATAATAAATATATAAAATACAATACAAACAATTATTGCACAGATTATATCAATAAAAATAAAATAAAATAAATTAAGACAATTAAAATAAGCTTAAAGGAGCAAACCTCCGCCAATCTGAAGAAATAAACTCCACAGCACCTCCTGCTGGGCCCTTTTGTAACTGCACACATTTTTACCCTGAAGCAGCTCCAGAATCTGATGGAGCTTTACCCTGTACCCCTCCCAAAAATTCATTCAAATTTATTTATACCTTTGTGTGTAAAGCAACCAACAAACAATAAGAACCAACACCAAAGAGAAAATCATAACCTCCTCAGCAGTAATAATAAAACAAATAAATAACAAAGAGTTGCACTGTCTGTGGTCAGAGGCATGTTCTGACTTTCGTAAAGAGTAGGCTGCACAGCCATCAGCGTGTTTCTGCCTGCAGGGTGTTCTCTGCCCTCGCCCAGAGTCGGCTGAGATGGACGCCAGCCTCCTCGTGACCATAATTAGGATTAATCGCTTCAGGAAATTAAATGATGAACAGTACATTGTTAAGAACCCCAGAACTGAAGGTGGGTGCACTTCCACTTTTCCCTTCCACTGAGAACATTGTTAAATATTAAAGTCATTAAAATATAAATTGTGTAGTTTTTAAATATCATACGAACATAAATATGGACTTACTGCATCTCCAGGAGGCCCCGGGGGTCCTTGGATTCCCTAAAATAATCCCACAGAGTATAATTTTAGTGTCCGTATGGTGTACAGTGTATATGTATATGTGTTGAAGATGAATGAAGAACGTTCGTATCTATAAGAGAGAGTGAGAGAGAGAGAGAAAGAGAGAGAGAAAGAGAGAGAGAGAGAGAGTGTGTACATCTCATACCTGATCTCCCTTTTGTCCTCGTGGTCCCAAAGGCCCTGGAGAGCCCTACATATTGAAGATTTAACAAGAAATATTAAGACTGTAGACGAACTGTAATCTCTTTCATTCCTTTTGTGTATTTTAAATGTGTATTTTGCTTGACAGAAAATACTCGGATGTAATTTGAAACAAAATACCATGAGGAATTTTATTTTTGTTAGAAATATCACCTGTCATAGATCAAATAAAATGTAAATATTGTGTAAAGTTAATAAGAGTTCACATTTTATTTGTGCTTATTAATTAAAGAAAGAAAATCATACAATTTACATATGAAATTTTAAATCTAACAGGACACTCAGTATTGCCACACTTACAGGAGTCAGAGCTGCCTGGGGAAATTCCTGGGGTTTCCACCCATACTTTGTTCTAAGAGTCTCTACACACTTGTCTCAGGGCAGCCATGCTCTATTTCTGTGTGTGCTGGCCACTAAGGAGATCTGACCTGGCAAGGCTCCAAAGGAACAAGAGTGCTGTGATCTGTTAGATGTGTGGAGGGAAGCCCACAGATAGCGCCAGTACCCGTGACCTGAGTCTAAGGCTCAACAGTGAAGATCTGCTTTATCCCTCGGACGAAAACGTCTCAGATGGTTTGCCCATGTACAGCAGAGTGAGACCCGGATAGGGAAGTTCTGCGACCTCCATGTAGATGGACGAAGATAAAGGGGCAGACCCACAAACAGCTTGACCAACCAAAACTTGATGTTGCGTTACAAATGGAGAAGGGGGCTCACAGCCATGCACCATCACACCAGCGGAATAGGGACGTTAAACGGATAGTGAGTGGGTGAGTTATTCACGTCACGTGGCAGCACTCATCATGGTTTTAATCTTAATCAGTGTATGTCATCACTCATGTGTACAACAGAAACGAATGTTTTTAATCTTTGTCACCTTAGTATTGTTTGTGTTGTGCACAGTCGTCCCTAAAAGTTCTACTCCTCCGTTATCAGCGAGCAGAATCACATGACTTGTTCTTGTGGATAATAGCTAGAAAAGCCCAATTTTGGATTTTTGAACCGGAGAAATCTGATGTGCGGAGAGAATCAAACTATTTTTTTTTGAGGCATCATACTACGTTGCAAAGCTAACAATTCTGCAGGGTTTGGTTTATCACTCTCTGACCCGCATACAGAATCATGACATCACAGTCATGAAATTCAAAGTCCTACTCCTCCGTCATTACCGACTGCAATCACATGAAAATTCTCCAGGTTTATACTGCATGACCTGATGAACTATCCTATGTACCTGGAAATGAAATTAGTGGCATTACCAGCTGTGTGTAGCTCAGTTGAGCTTGCTTAAATAGCTGTCCGCCATCTGGTGGCCAAACTATGAAATGACACCACTGAGTTCATTGTTAAAGAATCAGTATTTCATCTTTCCCCCCTTCTCTTGGTGATTTACTGGCTGCTATAAACACTGATACTGATTAATCAGCATACAAATATATTCATATATTCCAATAATATTGGTACACCAATTAATTAGGTTCTACGTTAATCCTGTCTCTAAATGTGTGAGTAATTTGGGATCAGATTATGTAACATGCAAAAACAGGGTTCTTTCTACACAGAGTAAAATTAAATATGTGTCTCTGATACTAGTACACGTATCCTTTATCATACACACAGGTGTGTGTGTGTGTGTGTGTGTTACATCTCGTCCGTGCTCTCCAGGATCCCCTATGTCTCCCTTTTCTCCTGGTTGACCTCTTTGTCCTGGAAGACCCTGAAGTATAAATATAAAAATAAGAAAATTTAGAAATGTGCCTGAGCGGTCTTCTTTAATTACTTCCTGTATAAATGACGGCTGAACTCACTCTTAGACCCCGTTCTCCTGGCTTACCAGGCAAGCCGGCCTCCCCCTGAGAGCACACCACACAACAGGAAACACTTATACAGGTAAACATACAGGTAAACATACTGGTAAACATACAGGTATAACCAAATCTAAATAAAAAAAATTATTAAAAATACACGATTTTCATCATCTCAATAACGCCGAGCTAAACAAAATACTTCAGATAAAAATCTGTATTTTAAAAACTGTTAGGGTGTCCAGTTCAGTATATATAAATAAATCACATGCATAGTGTTTACTGGATGTGATTACGTGACCTAAGTATCACATATCTGTGAATATTTTAACTTTACTCCTGGTATAAAAAGAAACAAACAGAAATCAGTAAAATTATTTATGAAGTAATAAGATTTACTTGGATGCAATAATTAATTACTAAAATGAATTACAAAATATACCACAGGGGTCCAGACACTCCCGTCGACATTCTCATTTGACAAGTCCAGTATATAAAAAGTGGGGTTGTGACCTTGAAACAAGGCCTTTGGACTGTAGGAGGAAACCAGAGTACCACTCACAGCCCAAAAACATGCACAGTGTTCTAGTTGGTGGTTCCAAATCGACCCCCAGGTGTGAGAGTGAGTATGAATGGTTGTGAGCCCTGCAATTTGGCCCTGCCAGCCTCCCCTCGACCCAAATTAGGATTCGAAAATGAACCAATGAATGAATGAATGAATAAATGATGAGAAGAATCTTTATGCACTTTAAGCACTGTATGCACACAGAATCACAGGCAGAAATAAATCTCACCGGAACCCCATCTTCTCCTTTGTCTCCCTTCAGGCCCTGGATTTTAAACAAACAAACAAACAAACAAACAAATATTGAGACAATCTGGAAAAGTAAAAACTTCGAACTGGAATTATTTACCAGGTTATATATTTTAAGCTTAGCAAAGTTTCATCTGCAGTATTTACAAAAAATAATAATATTTGAAATAATTTCATTCAGAAATGCAATTTATTTGTTTTGTAACGAACCCCAATCAATAGATTTCTTGAACAGTTTCAGCTCACATTTCAGCATTAAACTAAGCTACAGAAATCCTAATGGTCTCTTACGTCTTTCCCTTTGGGTCCAATGGGACCTGCAGGCCCAGGATGACCCGTCTCTCCCCTCTCTCCTGTTTCGCCCTGGTTTCCCTGTAGCATTATCAGAGCGTATAATCAGTGTAGGTTCGGAACACAGCTATAATTACGAATGTTTACCAAGGAGAGAGGGCCAACCTTTGCTCCGAGTCTTCCAGCGAGTCCAGGAAGCCCCTGTTGGAGAGAGATGACACAAATGAATCAGTTCAAACTATCACACACATTAAAAAAAGCATTATTCTCCAGAACAGTGCAACATGATTTCATTCTGACACCCTTCACGGGCTCCTATGTTTGCTAGATTTTTAGATTGTGTACAGACCCCCTGAGACTAGAAGCAAGTAGAGCAATAAGAAACTGCCAGCGAGAGCTGGGAGAAAATCAACCGTCATTTATAGAGCACTTTAAAATTCAACACTGGTTGATACACAGTTGAAGTGCTGCACAGAGGACTACAACATAAAAACAATTAAATACATATAAAAACAATAGATAAATGAATACAGAAACAAAATGGTGGCTAAAATAAACGATAATATGAAGATGAAGTGAATCAACATCACTTCATTACCTGCTTTCTCTTATTTTGGTTGAAATTGTGACCAAGATTCAGAAAACAAGAAAATATTGAAGCAGTACAGTCCACAACCAAAACATGATCTCATAGACTTGGAGCAGGCAAAGATCAAACGATCAGGCGATCAGGCGAACAGGATATCAAAGGCAAGGCGGAGGCATATACGGTTAAGCAGACAAAGCCACAGGTAAGGCTGGTAATCTTAAATGGGAGACCAGTTAAGATGATACACAGGACAGTTCGGCTCAGTACACACTGGCAGAAATGACACGATGCAATACTTGGCGAGGTGGTAATGTACAGACAGTCCTTATTATAGAAATGAGGTGCGCTGAGAGTCATGTGATGTGGATGTCAGAAGTCAGGTGACTGGCTGCATTGTGGTGCATGTTGGGAGGTGTGTCGTGAATGTGAGAGTAGTGTTGAAGGATCAGCAGTTTTGAAGGTTGTGTCATGCGCACTCTGTATACGAGAGCAGTGACACGTTTTTCTATTCTTCTGCATCACTTGATTTGTTGGGGTAATGGAACAGCCATCAAGCCAACTGTGCATGTCATTCGACTGTGGGAGAAAGTCAAAGTAACCGGAGGAAACCAATGCAAGCACTAGGAGGAGGAGATGCAAACTCACTCACAAAAACACCCTCGCTGTCTAATACACTCTAATATTTTGTTGGATCGCCTTTAGCCTCAATTACAGCGCATGATCGCCATGGCACTGCTTCAACAAACTTAAAGGAGTTGTGAAATTATTTTTAACCCAAAGCAGCATTTCAGCTTTGAGTCGAGTTTTTAAACCCAGAATGGATTCTTTTTGAAATCTTGCTGGTCTGAACAGTTTCAGACAGACTTAAATTATGAACACACCATATGTTTAGTATCTGTCATCATTCAAATTTCCATCTGATGTCTTGAATCAGTGAGGGGGAAAACTGAGTCACTCCATAAAGTCTTCTCCAGCTAATCCCGAAAACTTTCAATAGGGTTAAGGTCGGGATTCTGGGGTGCCGATACACATGTGAAAATGGTCCCTCATGCTCCCTAAACTACTCGCTCATTATTTAAGTCCCCAATTTATATCCGCGCCATCAAGGAAGAAAAAGTGCATTGATGTGATAATCTGCTCGTTCAGTACATTCAGATCATCATCCGCTTCATTTTGTCACATTAATGTTGCTGAGCCTCGACCGGACCAACTGGAGCAACAACACCATGGAGATTACACGCTGTGATCAAGTATAAAGGCTCTCCAAATGATCTAATGACTAAAAAAGGAGAACTGAGAATAAAAACACACATTTCTTTAGTTTCTACTCACCCGATCACCCTGCTCCCCTTTGGATCCAATCTGACCTGGCAGTCCGAGTCCAGGTAGACCCTGAAAGACAGGTACAAAGACGGATTCATAATTAACAACAAAAGAGCTAGTTAATCATTACTATAACTTTAAATAATAAAATACTAAATAATGTAAATAAACAATAATGTGGAGACTTTGATACATTATTAGAAACTACAAAATTATAAAACGTACCCTCTCTCCTTTTTGTCCTGGTTCGCCCTTTTCACCTGCAGGTCCCTCCGGACCTGGTGCTCCTTTCTGACCCTGGAAGGTGAACAAAAAATAGAAATGTGGCGCTGATCAGGATACCTGGAAACAGTGTCGGAATGATAGAAGCCAGCAAGCAAGCAGGGGGGGGGAGGACACAAGCAAGGAGACAAGGAAGGAGGGAAGGATGAAAGGAAGGATGGAAGGAAGGGAGGAAGGAAGGATGAAAACAAGGAAGGAAAAAATAAAGGAAGAAACCAAGGAAACAGGAAGGAAAAAAGGAAAGAAGAGAAGAAAGAAAGGAAGGAAAGGAAAGAAAAAGAAAGAAAGGAAGGAAGGATGAAAGTAAGCAAGCAAGGAAGGAAGCAAGGAATTTCAAAAGAAAGAAAGTAAGGAAGAAAGCAAGCAAGCAAGGAAAGAATGAAGGAAAGAAAGAAACTGAATCTAATACTGATGCAAAAATCTGTCTGATTTGGTAATAAACATAAGGGTGTGGAATTGTACATCTGAAAAAGATTTTTTCTTAACTGTTTATATGTTTGTATATAAATATTTTGTTAAATTTCGAGGTATTGTAATCACCTGTGTTAGTTTGATTTAAATGAAACCACGGAGCCCATAGGTAAATACAATCACTATCATATAGGAATATTTGGTGAATAAGTGATGATCATTCATTCGCTGAACTGCTGAATCCTACTATTAGGGTTTCAGGGTGGCTGAAGCCTATGACAGCCAACACTGAGCGATGCCTTACACCATGTTTGTTGCCTTACACCATGGAACCATGGAATGTCTTGGATTGTATTCTACACATAATAGTTCAAACTGGTGAAGTAAAACAAAAAACAAAGTATTTGAAAAAATTCTAAAGAATAATGTAATAAAAGTTGTACATGCATATGTAAATTAAATTTATGAAATTAATGAAATTAGTAAATAAGGTCAACCAGTGTAAAAGCTAAATGTCAAATAATCCTAACCAAGTAACTCTCCAAACAGGCCAGGGACAAAGGTGTGGAGAAGTACAATTCAGGGCTGGGTTATAAAAAGTATCTGGAACGTTCCATATTTCACAGAGCACCATTAAATCTATCATCAAAAATCTACCATCAAGAATATGGCACCAAACATACCTGCAAAGAGAAGTTTCATAGGATCCCTCTAAACCGTACACTTTAAAGAGCTTGGCTTTATGGAACAGTGGCCAGGAAAAAGGCCATTGCTTACTGATAAAATTAGAAGGCACACTGAGAGTTCACCAAAATGCTCCCCTAACATACTGAAGAAGGTCCTCTGGTCAGATGAGGCTAAAACTGACTGTTTTGGTCATCAAGAAAAATGTCTCGGGCAAACCCAACACCTCCCATCACCCCAAAAATACCACCCCCACAGTGAAGCATGGTGGTGGCAGTATCATGCTGTGAGGATGTTCTTCACTCCCAGGGACTGGAAAACTGATCAGAACTGAGGAAAGGGATGGATGGTGCTAAAAACAGTCAAATTCTTGAAGGAAAAAAAATCATGAAGGAGCTGAAGCATCTTTGCTTTGAAGAAAAATCTGATCTCAGTGGCTGGATGTGCCAAGCTCATTAAGACATATCCTAAGGGTGAGGGGATCTCAGCTACATCACAGTACTCACGATATTCAGTTATCCTACAATATTAAATGATCTTATCATGATACAATACTGTATCGATATATCGCCCAGCCCTATAAGGATGTGTAGAAGACACAGACCTGTCATGTTAAAAATTAACATTAATACCAGCATGCAAGCAACCACAGAACTTTTCTTACCTGATCTCCTTTTCTTCCAAATGAACCTGAGCCCTAGAACCAAAGTGACAGTCATCATCATCATCATCATCATCATCATCATCACTACTCTAGGATTGGTGCTGAGAGCATGAGGCAATGCTCAGCGGATATAGAAGCTGAAACAATTTAAAGTTGCATCAATGTGCAGATTTTTTGTGATTTTTTTGCGTGCGAAGATGTTTTGCAGCTCGACATGCAAGCGAATATTTTGCGGCTTAAATACACACATAGCAAGAAAGTCTTGTGACAATTTTTCGACTGATTTGCAAGAAATTTGCAATTGCTTTGCGAGTGTTTGACGAGAAAAGTGAATCTCCTGACATAAATCACATTTTGTAAAATGTTTTTTTGTTTTTTGTTCTAAAACCATTCGTTTTTTTTAAACAAACAAAACGCAAAAAAATTTGAAATGCGGATGCAATACGAATGATGATCATTTTGAGGATGAAACTAGAGGTGTGATAGAAAACAGACGGATTTGCTGCTGTCACTTTTCTATCACATCTCTAGTGTCACCCCCTGAGCATGATGTGCTTATGGTCTTCATGAAGGTGTCAGACACATCTTGTGCAGTGCACCATGAAACGTGGGTGCATTGTGGGTAAAGTATAAGCAGTATAACTGATAATGTAATGCATTCGAGCTTTAACTTACACCACCCGGTTCTCCTTTGGCTCCTTCAGCTCCCTGTAGACAAACACAGAGTAAAGGTGAACCTACTGCACGTCATTCCTTCTGTGGGTTACACTGAAAAAACTATCCTTACCTTTTCCCCTGGAAGTCCGTTTGCACCTGGCAAACCCTAAAAACACATGGATATAAATATATACACACATCACAGCCTGCATTCACACACCTTCAGAAATGAAACACCATCTCTCAGAACACTAACCCTGAGTCCTGGCGATCCTGGGGGTCCTGAGAGTCCGGGTCTCCCTATATCACCCTAAACCACACACAAAACAAACGGAACATGTACACATGAGTAGAAATCAAAGACAAACATGTTTATAAAAAAAAGATCTCAGAAATGTGGACGTGATGCCCACCTTATCTCCTGGTGGACCAGATGGTCCTCTGTCACCCTAAAAAAGATGCAGAGAGCATCAAAAAACCAATACGTGAGGGAAACTTGGGTTCAATTCCAGTTAAAGTCCCATTCATAAACAACCTGGTTTTTTTTTTCTTGAATGAATTTAGTGGGATTACTACAGAAGGAACTGACGTCGGTTTGGGACATGGGAATCTGAAAAGCTGCATAATTGCCTTCGTCTGAACCCCAGTGCAGTTTGTACTTCATGTTGAACCACTCAAAAAATACTTGCTCACCTTGTCCCCCTGTGACCCGGTCTCTCCTGGTTGCCCACGGTCTCCCTACAAAAGAGGATCAGGATTAATTTTTTTAAGAAAAGATTTAATGAGAAGTATTAGTTTTAAAAAAGAACAACAAACATTTTAAATAACCTTGCTTCCTATTTCACCAGGAGGACCTCTCGGACCCTAAAACATGAAGATCAACAACAATAATAAAATCATTAAGATCTTAATCTTAAATCATTGTAAAAACCAGGTACATTCTTATATTCTAAGCATTCTTCATCTATTTTGTGGTCTGTAGATCAGTGTGTGTGAGTTAATCATGAATATAAAGGTTAATATCTATTATTCTTAACTCCAACAGATTTAAATAATTGCTATCCGTTTGTATATTGGTGTTACTCCGTTTTTTCATCAAGCAGCAGTGCTGTATCCCTCGTTCTTTTAATAGATCTGTATGCCAAAAAAAAAAACTTGCGCCAACGAATAAGTACTTGGAAATATCTCAAAAAAGAATGTTTAAAGCAATGAACAAAGAAGCATGAGGGCGGGGCAAACAGTCGTGATAAGTGATTAGTCCAGGAGGTGGGGGGGAGCGTGATTATCAGTAATTGGTTGTGGATGGGAGCAGGGTGATTACTGTTTGGTAAGAGTCGGACTATGGTGATCAGTAATTGGCTGTAGACAGGATCATGGTTATCAGTGATTGGCTGTAGGTGGGACCATGGTTACAGTGATTGGCTGTTTGCAGGACCCTGGTTATTACTGATTGGCATAGTTATCAGTGATTGGTTGTGGGTGGGGCCATGGTTATAAGTGATTGGCTGTATGCAAGATCCTGGTTATTAGTGATTGGCTGTAGGCAATAGCCTGATTACCTGTGATTGGTGGTGTGCAGGACCATGGTTATCAGTGATTGGCTGTAGGCAGGACTCTGGTTATCAGTGATTGGCTGTAGGCAGGACTCTGGTTATCAGTGATTGGCTGTAGGCGGGACTCTGGTTATCAGTGATTGGCTGCAGGCGGGACTCTGCTTATCAGTGATTGGTTGTAGGCAGGACTCTGGTTATCATTGATTGGCTGTAGGCGGGACTCTGGTTATCAGTGATTGGCTGTAGGCGGGACCTGGTTATCAGTGATTAGTGGTGGGTGGGACCCTGGTTATCAGTGATTGGCTGTAGGCGGGACTCTGGTTATCAGTGATTGGCTGTAGGCGGGACTCTGCTTATTAGTGATTAGCTGTAGGCAAGAGCATAATTATCAGTGATAAGTTGGTGGTGTGGGGCGGCACGGTGGCGCAGTGGTTAGCACGTCCGCCTCACAGCAAGAAGGTCCTGGGTTCGATTCCCAGCTCCGGCG
>JAOUQZ010044663.1:0-11256 GCA_028564935.1 Neosilurus hyrtlii | reverse complement strand
CAGGGAGAACATGCAAACTCCACACAGAAACGCCCAAGCTGGGAATCAAACCCAGGACCTTCTTGCTGTGAGGCAGATGTGCTAACCACTACGCCACCGTGCCGCCCATGAAGTTCATATAGTTCTTTTTATAGATAAAATATGTTTTATCACCAGCAGTGCAAAGTCATCTTTACAGTTTCTAAGTGTATATTTAGGTCCATATGATGATCATCAGAATAAGTGAGAGGTTTCTAAGATGAGAACTTCAACCAGTAGTAGCACATCAAGATGGATTGCACAGGTCTGGAGAGCAGAGTAATTAGGATCACTGGTATCTCAGAAGTAGCATAAATTTTATCTAATGTGAGACCATGTGAATTGCACCCATATAACAGTTCAAATAGGTAAAAACCTGTGGAGGCCTTTTGTACTGCAAGCAAGGTGATGAAGTGTGCTTTAAATATATGTGGTGCCCTGATTGACTGTATCATCGCTGCCTCCCCTGCATATCTGGCATCCCTCCTCACTGCTTCTCCTGAACTCTTCTCACCTGTTCTCAGGGGTAGCAGCCTAAGCAGTGAGGTCCAGACGTCCCTCTCCCCAGCCACTTTCTCCAGCTCTTCCGGTGGGGATGCCGAGGCGTTCCCAGACCAGCCGAGAGACGTAGTCCCTCCAGCGTGTTCTGGGTCGACCCCGGAGTCTCTTCCTGGTTGGACATGCCCAAAATACCACACCAGAGAGGCATTCGGGAGGCATTCTAATCAGATGCCCGAGCCACCTCAACTGGCTCCTCTCAACGCCAAGGAGCAGCAGTTCTACTCCGAATTCCTCCCAGATGACAGAACTTCTCACCTTATCTCTAAGGGAGAAACCTGCCACCCTGTGAAGGAAGCTCATTTCAGCTGCCTGTATTCGAGATCTTGTTCTTTCGGTCACTACCTAAAGCTCGTGACCATAGGTGAGGGTAGGAACGTAAATTGACTGGTAAATTGAGAGCTTTGCCTTCTGGCTCAGCTCACTCTTCACTACGACGGACCGGTACAAGCTTTACAGCAGAGGCTGCACCGATCCGTCTGTCAATCTCCGGCTCCATATTTCCCCCTCTCGTGAACAAGACCCCGAGATACTTGAACTCCTCCACTTAGGGCAGGACCTCATTCCAGACCCGTAGGGGGCATTCCACCCTTATCCGACTGAGAACCATGGCCTCGGACTTGGAGGTGCTGATTCTCACCCCAGTCGCTTCACACTCAGCTGCGAATCGCTCCAGCGAAAGCTGAAGGTCCTGGCTTGATGAAGCCAAAAGGACAATGTCATCTGCAAAAAGCAGAGACGAGATCCTATGGCCACCAAACCAGAACCCCTCAACACCTTGACTGCACCTAGAAATTCTATCCCTAAAAAAATTATGAACAGAACTGGTAACAAAGGGCAGCCTTGGTGGAGTCCAACCCACATTGGAAACGAATTCGACATGTTGTTACCAATGCAGACCAAGCTCTGGCTCTGGCAATACAGAGACCGAACGGCCCGTAGCAACTGGTCCGGTATTCCATATTCCCGGATCACACCCCACAAGATAGCCCAAGGGACATGATTGAAAGCCTTCTCCAAGTCCACAAAGCACATGTGGACTGGTTGGGCAAACTCCCATGCCCCCTCCAGGATCCAGCAGACTGTGTAGAGCTGGTCAAGAGTGCTGCGGCTGGGACGAAAACCACATTGTTCCTCCTGAATCTGAGGTTCAACTATTGTCCGGATCCTCCTCTCCAGTACTCCTGAATAGACTTTTCCGGGTAGGCTGAGGAGTGTGATTCCATGATAGATTACTACCCCAGTTTGCCAATCCAGAGGTATGACCCCCAATAACCACGTGATGTTGCAGAGACGTGTCAACCAAGACAGTCCTACCACATCCAGAGCCTTGAGGTATTCAGGGTGGATCTCATCCACCCCTGGAGCCCAGCCACCGAGGAGCTTTTTAACTCCGAACTTTTTAACTTGGTGACCTCAGCTCCAGTGACTAACTAAGATGCCCACACCGGCTCGTCACCTTTCCCCATGAGCAACTCCAGCTATGCAGGGGAGCT
This sequence comes from Neosilurus hyrtlii, assembly GCA_028564935.1. NCBI lineage: Eukaryota > Metazoa > Chordata > Actinopteri > Siluriformes > Plotosidae > Neosilurus > Neosilurus hyrtlii. The sequence continues at coordinate 9,184 of JAOUQZ010044663.1, read as the reverse complement.
ATGTTGTCGGGGGCATTTTGCCCCTGGTAGGGTCACCCAAGGGAAACAAGCCTTAGGTAAAGGTCCAGACTAAGCATGGTTCACAAGACCTCAATGAGCAAAAAGAAATCAAGGACACAGTTTCCCTTGCCCGGATGCGGGTTACCAGGGTCCCCCCCTGGAGCCAGGCCTGGGGAAGGGGCGCGAAGGCGAGTGCCTGGTGGTCGGGCTTCTGCCCATGGAGCTCGGCCGAGCCCAGCCCGAAGAGTAGACATGGGTCCGCCCTCCCATGGACCCACCACCTGTGGGAGGGGCAATAGGGGTCGGGTGCAATGTGAGCTGGGTAGCAGACCGGACCAATCCTCAGCTACTGACCCTGGCTCTTGTGACATGGAATGTCACCTCTCTGGAGAAAAAGAAGCCTGAGCTGGTGCGTGATGTTGAGAGGTACCGACTGGATATAGTTGGGCTCACCTTAACACATAGCTTGGGCTCTGGAACCACCACTCTTGAGAGGGGCTGGACCTTATTTCATTCTGGAGTAATTCAAACATTTCTCCACAATCCCTTCACATCCCCAATGAGCAAGCCCACAGCAATGGAGGCAAGGAAAAAATCACTCAGTCGACACAAGGAATAAACCATGAGAGGAACCAGACTCAAAAGAGAAACCCATCTTCATTTGGGTGAAAACCATGTAGCAGAAACTTCACTATTGTTTAACATGAAGTCTAGTTGGTTATCTTATAACTGTAATGGGAAGTGTAGTCCTATATCACCAGCAGTGAAAAATCATCTTTACAGTTTGAGTGTATATTTAGTTACATCTGGATCATCAATAGGAGTGAGGGGCTTCCAAGATGAGATCCCCACCCAATAGTGGCACATCAGAGCAGAAGGATCAGAATCACTGGTATTGTTGAAAACTTTTTCCCTGTCGAAGCAGAGCCCAAGAGACGTTGGGATATCTTTCAAACAGAAGTTACTCTTTATTGAAAACTTACTGTAGATTGTTGTAGTCATCCAAGTCTCACTTGTAGCTCAGCACTGTAAAATTTATACTTTGCAAGGGGAAGGGATACATAGACGTGGAGACAATCTAAAAAAAGTATGCAAAATGCAGTACAGGAATCAGCCCGGAAAGAGAATCTCCCCAGCCGTGATCTCATCAGCATAACAGTGTCATTCAAATCTATGTGCTAAGTGCTAATCCAATTTCCTGACAGTGCCACCCAGACCTTTACATTACTATATAGACAAAGGCACAGCCTGGCCTTGAGATTAGCATTAACATTTAACTTATGGTCAGGAAGTGCATACAGTCAAAATGTTAATGTCTCAGACACCTGGGCCGCCAGACTTGATCTCCTCAAAATCTAAAACCCAATATATGTAACTCTTTCAGTTTTATATACTGTTACGTTGGAACCTAGATTTAACGTGTTTTAAATTTGTAATCTAACAGGATCACAGAAATAAAGATTAAGATAAAGAGATCTTTATTGTTAACTGTTGCATGAACAATGAAAATCCGTTTAGCAGCTCTCTGTTTAGCAGCAATTATAAAAAGTACACAAAAGACAACTAAGGTAACTACACTAAGCTATATATGTGCATACCAACATACACATATATACACATCGCCATATTTACACATACAGGCACATATACATACATATATCCTGTGTATGCAAAAACATGTACAGATTATACATTTAACCACTTATTCACACATTTAGAGACATACACAGAAGGGTGCATGATATGTCAGAGGTGCATGGTACACACAGGATGAGAGATAGAGCTTTTTAATTATAAGGTGCATGATGCTTAAATGTTATATGATGTTCGAGACCTGCTATAAACATGAATATTACACTTAAACATGAGTATTGCACTTAAAGAGTAATATTGCCAGGAAGATGGTCTGAATGATGGTTATTCAGTCAGTGTATGTGACAGTGGTGGTTGTAGGATTGCATTATGGGTAATTATGGGTAAAAGCTGTTCTTGAGTCTATTAGTTTTTGTTTTTAGTGTCCTGTACCTTTTTCTGGAGAGGAGAAGGGAGAAAAGGGGGTGTCCAGGGTAGGTGAGGTCTCTGATAATTCCATTGGCTCTCCTTTGAAGACTGCCAGAGTAAATGTCACTGAGGGGGTCTAGTGTAGTTTCAATTACCTGCTCTGCTGTCCTCACCACCCACTGCAGGGCCTTCCTGACTTCTACAGTACAGCTGCTGAACCACACTGTACAGCAATAGGTCAGGAGGCTCTCGATGGAGGAATGGTAAAAGTTTGTCAGCAGGGGTCGGGGTAGTTGGGCTTGTCGAAGCTTCCCGATGAAGTGCATCCATTGTTGTGCCTTCTCTACCTGGTGAGAGATGTTTGTAGTCCAGGTGAAGTCAGCAGAGATGTGGACTCCAAGAAACTTGAAGCACTCCACCCGCTCTACTTCCTGTCCATCAATATAGAGGGCAGAGTGCTCAGTCTGTTTAAAACTTCTGAAGTCCATTATCATCTCCTTCATCTTGGCTGTGTTAAAGTCCAGGTTATTGTTGTCGCATAATTTGCCGCAGATGCCGGACCTCCTTCATGTATGCTGACCTGTTGTTATCTGTTATCAGACCTATTGTCGGTGAATTTGATGATGGTGTTGCTGGTGAGTTGTCTCTTTTGACCTTCAGATTTTCACATACACATACACACTGCTCAAGTGTATAGAGAGTATAAACTGGCTTGTTCCACCATGCTGTCAGAACTAACAACAGAAACACTAAAGGAATGAAAAATGATATTGCTGCAAAAGGTTTTGTTTTCTACAGGTCTTTGCCTGTACAGTAACAAAGTTTATGCACTTTGAGATGGTATAGATATCACTCAGTTTAGAGTGATATCAAGTTTGTTTGTTTGTTTTTTGGCAAGATTTTTTTACAGGGGGGGATTGCTAGATCTACTTACTCAGTCAAGGGGTGAAATTTGCCTGACGTAAGGAGTTAATCATGCCTGTCTCATGTTCTGGGTCTGCTCTTTCCATTCCAGGTCACCTGACTTCCCCCAGCTTGGGTTGTAATTGCTGGCCCTGCCCTGATCATCTCCACCTGTTTCCCATCACGTCTCCGGGCTTAAAGCTCCGCGTCCTTCCATGGCTCATCGCCGGATCATCTTGTGTCGTCATAAGAGAAGAATGCATTCTCATAGCCGCACCACGATCCCGCCATCATACTTAACTCTCACGTTTCCAAGTTTCCTGATCACTAATAAAGCATCACAGTTGCACCTTTCCTGTCATGTTCTGTCTTGCATTTGGGTCAGCCTGTTTTCTGGTACCAGGTCTAACATTACGATCTGGCCAGACATGGACCCAGCAGACAGAAACCCGTTCAGCCAGGCTCTTTGATCCCAGGAGGAGATGATCAAAGCCCACAACACCCAGCTGTCTACCGTGACCACTGGAGTGCAGGAACTAGCCGACCACCAAGACCGCTTCCAGCCAGACGTGTGGCCTCAGTTGAACCAACTGAGCTTGCAACTGCACCAGCTCACCACTAGCTTCGAGCGGCTGGTTGTACCACCGCCAAGCACGTCGGAATCCACACCGCCAGCTGCCGCCCTGCCCGCCGCTGCCCACCCCTCTCATCCTGCATCCTCTCGTTCGCCTCACGCCGCCTGATAAGTTTTCGGGGGAGTCTGGGAGGTGCTGCTCCTTCCTGGTGCAATGCGAGCTGCATTTCCAGAATGATCCAGCCACCTTCATCTCGGAAAAGGCTAAGGTGGCATTTCTAATTTCCCATCTCTCGGGAAGAGCGGCAGCATGGGCCACAGCGGAGTGGTCCTAAGACGCGGAAGTCTGCCAAGATTATCAAGTATTTAAAAAGGCACTCACCCGCATGTTTGATCATTCCTCCCCAGCGCGTGATTCCTCCCCTGCTTGGGCTGCGCCAAGGTTCCAGAAGAGTAGTCGATTTCGCCATCGAGTTCCACATGCTAGCCTCCGACAGTGGATGGAATTCCACAGCCATCAAGGACACCTTCATCAGCAGGCTAAATGGCAAAATCAAGGACCACCTAGCCCCACTCAAGATTCCGGTTGAATTCGAAGACTTGGTGGACCTTGTGGTTCACGTGGACAACCGGCTCTGCGAGAGAAAAACAGAGCGCTGCCGAGCCGCTTGAGGGACCGCTTCCACTCGTTCGCCTCGCGCCGCCTGATAAGTTTTCGTGGGAGTCTGTGAGGTGCCGCTCCTTCCTGGTGCAATGCGAGCTGCATTTCCAGAATGATCCAGCCGCCTTCATCTCGGAAAAGGCTAAGGTGGCATTTCTAATTTCCCATCTCTCGGGAAGAGTGGCAGCATGGGCCACAGCGGAGTGGTCCCGAGACGCGGAAGTCTGCCAAGATTATCAAGTATTTAAAAAGGCACTCACCCGCATGTTTGATCATTCCTCCCCAGCAGGTGATTCCTCCCCTGCTCGGGCTGCGCCAAGGTTCCAGAAGAGCAGTCGATTTCGCCATCGAGTTCCACATGCTAGCCTCCGACAGTGGATGGAATTCCACAGCCATCAAGGACACCTTCATCAGCGGGCTAAATGGCGAAATCAAGGACCACCTAGCCCCACTCGAGATTCCGGTTGAATTCGAAGACTTGGTGGACCTTGCGGTTCGCGTGGACAACCGGCTCCACGAGAGAAAAACAGAGCGCTGCCGAGCTGCTAGAGGGACCGCTTCCGCTCGTTCGCCTCGCGCCGCCTGATAAGTTTTCGGGGGAGTCTGGGAGGTGCCGCACCTTCCTGGTGCAATGCGAGCTGCATTTCCAGAATGATCCAGCCGCCTTCATCTCGGAAAAGGCTAAGATGGCATTTCTAATTTCCCATCTCTCGGGAAGAGCGGCAGCATGGGCCACAGCGGAGTGGTCCCGAGACGCGGAAGTCTGCCAAGATTATCAAGTATTTAAAAAGGCACTCACCCACATGTTTGATCATTCCTCCCCAGCGCGTGATTCCTCCCCTGCTCGGGCTGCGCCAAGGTTCCAAAAGAGTAGTCGATTTCGCCATCAAGTTCTGCATGCTAGCTGCCAACAGTGGATGGAATTCCACAGCCATCAAGGACACCTTTATCAACGGGCTAAATGGCGAAATCAAGGACCACCTAGCCCCACTCAAGATTCCGGTTGAATTTAAAGACTTGGTGGACCTTGCGGTTTGTGTGGACAACCGGCTCTGCGAGAGAAAAACAGAGCACTGCCGAGCCGCTAGAGGGACCGCTTCTCACGGAGAATTCCTTCGTGGGTCACTGCCGCCCTCATCACCTGCCGCGCCGCGGGCGCCCTCTCCTGTTCTGGAAGAGCTGATGCAGTGGGGCGAACCAGGTTAGATCCGGAAGAACGCCAGCACCGCCAGAGGGAGGAAGCTTGTTATTACTGCGGACGAGCCGGACACTGAGCTGATTCCTGCCCATCCAAAAGGACCGGCACGAGGACCGCAAAGAAGACCCAGGTAAGCAGAGATGAACCCACACTTGTTCCCCCTAGCTCTTTAACTGCTGTATCTCTGCTTATCCAGGGCAAAGCTATCTCCCTACAGGTTCTTATCGATTGCGGGGAAGACGAGAACCTGATGGATCGTTCGTTGGCCAAGAGGTTGGGTATCAAGGAGGTACCACTTTCCCAGCCTGTCTCCGCCCATGCTCTAGATAACCAGCTGCTAAGCCAGGTTACTCACAGGATGGAAACTGTGCTCATGACCATTGACGGGGCTCATGCCGAATACATCTCTTTTCACCTCCTAAGGTGCACACATCACCCTCTCGTACTAGGGCTCCCATGGTTAAGGACCCACAACCCCCACGTCATCTGGGAGACGGGGGTGATCAAGGGCTGGGACCTCTCCTGTAGATTTTCCTGCCTTTGGCTCACAGCCTCCAGGAGGGCAGAACGAACCAGGTGCAGGAACCGGGCTGTTGTGATTACCCTGACCTAACCAAGGCCCCTCCATGCTACCATGACCTCAGGAAGGTCTTCTGTAAGTCCAGAGCCATGCCTCTTCCCCCTCATCAGCCGTGGGACTGTGCGATTGACCTCTTGCCAGGTGCTCCCATTCCCAAGTCTCGACTGTACTCCCTCTCGGGTCCCGAGAGGAAGGCCATGGACCTGTACATCGGGAGTTCATTGCGAGCCGGTATCATTTGCCCTTCCTCTTTACCAGCAGGAGCAGGGTTTTTCTTTGTGGAGAAGAAGGATGGCTCGCTTAGGCCATGCATTGATTACCGTGCCCTGAATGACATCATGGTGAAGAACCGGTACCCACTTCCCCTCATTTCGTCTTCCTTCAAGCTGCTTCAACAGGCTCGAGTTTTTACCAAGTTGGATCTGCAGAACGCTTACCATCTGGTCAGGATACGGGAAGGGGACGAATAGAAGACCGGGTTCAACACCCCCACGAATCACTACAAGTACCTCGTCATGCCTTTTGGGTTGGCCAACGCCCCCGCCGTCTTCCAGGGCTTTATCAATGAGGTGCTGTCGGAGTACTTGAATGACTTTGTTTTTGTTTACCTGGACGACATACTTGTTTTCTCCCCTGATATCGCCACCCACCAGCGTCACATCCACCAGGTCCTGAGTTGCTTGTGGGAGAACCAGCTCTTCGTGAAGGCGGAGAAGTGCTAGTTCCACGCCACTTTAGTCTCATTCCTGGGGTTCATCGTATCCCCGAATTATGTCCGAATGGACCCCGAGAAGGTTAGTGCCGTGTCCAACTGGCCAGCCCTCACTTTATGCAAAAGGGTCCAGCAATTCTTGGCATTCGCCAATTTCTATCGGAAGTTCATTCGGAACTTGAGCACTGTGGCGGCCCCATTACATGCACTAACCTCTCCCAAGGTCACCTTCCAGTGGACCCCCGAGGCTGAGGTGGTCTTCCAGAAGCTAAAAAGGCTATTCACCATGGCACCGATCCTGAATATACCCGACCCCAAATGTCAATTCATAGTGGAGGTGGATGCCTCCAATGTTGGCGTTGGGGCAGTTTTGTCACAGCGCTCCTCCAAGGATGACCGGATTCACCCCTGTGCCTTCCTTTCCCACAAGTTGACCCCAGCAGAGAGTAACTACGACATTGGGAACCGGGAGCTGCTGGCAATCAAGGTTGCTTTAGAGGAGTGGAGACATTGGCTGGAGGGGGCTGACCAGCCCTTCCTGGTGTGGACTGACCATAAGAACCTGGAATACCTCCGGTCAGCCAGATGGGCCCTCTTTTTCATCCGATTTCAGTTCACCCTTTCTTATCGACCGGGTTCCCAGAACACCAAGCCAGATGCTCTGTCCCGCTTGTGGGAATCATAACTCACGTCCAAGAAGCCTGATTCCAACCTCCCTCCTGATTGGCTGGTGGAAGCAGTTTCCGGGCAGATAGAGGAGGTGGTTAAGCAGGCTGGACAGAAGATACCCACTCCCGAGGGTTGCCCCAGCAACTGGTTCTTTGTACCAGAAGCCTTGCGCTTGCAGGTGATACATTGGGCCCACACTTCCTTGCTTTCCTGTCACCCGGGGGCAAAGCGCACCTCATTTGTGGTCAAGCAACGATTCTGGTGGCCATCCCTTGCCAAAGACGTGGCAGAGTATGTCGGTGCTTGCTCAGTCTGCGCCAGGAACAAGACGTCACGACAGGTCCAAATGGGGCTCCTCCAGCCATTACCAGTGCCGCATCGGCCGTGGTCGCACATCTCTCTGGACTTCGTCACGGGCCTACCTTCCTCAAAAGGCAACATGGAGGTGTTGACGGTGGTTGACCACTTTTCTAAGATGGCCCACTTCATCCCCCTGCCCAAGCTGCCCTCAGCCAAGGAGACTGCCCGCACTTTGATTACCCAGGTCTTCCGAATACATGGCCTTCCCACAGATGTCGTTTCCGACCGAGGCCCACAATTTATATCTGGGTTCTGGAGGAAGTTTTGTCATTGTCTGGGGGCCACCGTCAGCCTATCCTCCAGCTACCACCCGGAGTCCAACGGCCAGATGGAACGATTGAACCAGGACCTTGAGACCTGTTTAAGATGTCTAGTATCTCAGAACCAGTCCACCTGGAGTGAGCACCTCACTTGGGTGGAGTACGCCCACAATTCTCTACCCACTGTGGCCACCAGGCACCTCCCCTTTCCAGGTCGCCCACGGATTCCAACCACCCCTCTTCCCGGCCAACGAGGAAGACGTAACAGTCCCCTCAGCCCATGCCTTGGTTAAGCAATGCCACAAGATCTGGGCCGCAGCCAGGCAATTGCTCCTGAGGGGTCAGAGCTGCATGAAGATTGTGACAGATCGCCACCGCCGACCGGCACTAGCCTACAAACCCAGCCAGCAGGCGTGGCTATCCACTAGGGACCTTCCCCTACATGTCCAATTGAGGAAGCTAGCTCCCAGGTTTGTCAGCCCTTTCCCAGTGTCCAAGATAATTAACCCTGTGTCTGTGCATCTCAGACTTCCCAAGTCTCTCCACGTACACCGGACCTTTCACATGAGCAAACTCAAGTCAGTCCATGAGAGTTATCTGATATTGGATTATAAACTTAAAATTTAATTAGGAGTCAGTGCAGTGTAGATAAGATGGAGGTGATATTCTCGTGTTTTCTGGTTCTAGTAAGAACTTTTGCTGCTGCATTCTGGACTAACTGGAGCTTGTTTATGCACCTACATCTGAACATATGCATTAAAACATCCAGACAGTAACGAATTCTAATCGAAAATCTAATCTGAGGTAATAAAAGCAATTCTTAGCTTTATTAAGCAGGTGTCTCTCATCTGGCTTTGCTGACATATATAACTGTATATTATCAGCATTGACAATGAAACCTATAACCTATACAGAGATAAACCTTACAAATGTAGTAGAGCAGTATTAAAAGACTGTCTACTGGGGAATGATAGGTTTCCTTGTATCAACAGACTGGTCTTTTGGCATCCAATTTGATGACCCAGAAGAAGTAGGAAGCAATGTCACCAACATTATCAGTGATGCTATAGAGATTATCTATTATTATACCTGGGAAGCTTGTGTCAAAGAACAGCCTGATAAAACCAGTCAACTTGATGAAATTAATGCATGAATAGGTGTTCTTATAGCAGTGTAATGGTAAAAGAAAAGTTTATTAGTGCTGGGTGCAAGCAGGGAATCCGGCATGACTAACTATGGCAGCATAACTAAAAAGAGAGAAACCAG
>JAOUQZ010044662.1:0-28268 GCA_028564935.1 Neosilurus hyrtlii | reverse complement strand
TTTGTATGCCTGATAGTATAAATACCTTGCACTTTGTTGCATGCTTTGGTGATGCGTGAATAAAGACTGTAACTCTCCATGGGTGTCAGTGTTTGTCTCATGTCTCGCCCCAGAGCTCTGGGTGACACTTCAGGACTGATTGACGAGAAGCCTAGATACGTCTATAAGATCTAACTATATATATATATATAGTATGTGGGAAAAATTATAGTTTCATGGTTGCCCACTCATCAGGGGATTTATATTTACAATATATTTAGCTCTACTTCGACGTATCGAGCACTGTTCGGAAAATAGACTTAAGATATTTATATATATATATATATATATATATATATATATATAGATAGATATTTGTAATTTTACTTATATTGAGACTTTTATCTTTATCTTGTTCTTTACTTGGTATTATGTGCACACAATTTCCTCCACGATTAATAAAGTATTCTGATTCTGACAATGCCTATCGGGCTCACTTTATGTAATTACAAGTTCTAGACTATTGACTGTTCATGCACTTTTAACCTTAATTGCCCTTGCATGGTCATTTTATCCAAATAAATATAATTTTTATATTAATTAATTATATTTATATTTATCTATAAATAAATAGAATTGGTCACTGCTAACAAGTCAGCTGGTCCTTGTCATCTTTATTTAGGAGGATCTGGCTTCCATGTTCTCCCATACAATTTTGGAACACAGAGCGGTTTTACATTTTACCTCAGTTCATATTAAATGATGTTGTGCCCAGAAAAGATGGTGGCGTTTATGGATCCTTTTCACATATAGCCTCTTCTTTGCATGACAGGGGATTAACCTGCATTTGTGGGAGGCACAGCAAGCTGTTTTCACATACAGTGATATCTGGAAGTGTTCCTGAACCCATGTAGTGATTTCCATAACAGACTCATGACTGTTTTTAAGGCTGCTTAAATGCCTGAAGATCATCGACATCCAATGTTGATTTTCAGCCTTGCCTCTTGCACACATAGATTTCTCTAGGTTATCAGAAGCTCTTGGTGATGTTATGTACTGTAGATGATGAGACGATCAAAGCCTTCACAATTTTTGTTGAGAAACATTATTATGAAATTGTTCCACAATATGTAGATGCAGATTGTTTAATGAGCTAATATTTTTCATGAAATAAAAAAAAATCTTACTTTTAACATTTATTTTGAATAAAATATGAGTTTGAGATCTGCAAATCATTACATTCCTTTTTTTATTTACATGTACACAGCATCCTAACCTTTTTTTGGAACTGGGTTTGTATATCTTAGCTAATATGTATTAGATTAGATTATATGGCCGAGTCAAAAACAAGACTTCAATCTTTTGTTTACTGTGTTCTTTATCCAATCTAACATGCCCTGTACCCTCCTCTGAAGCTCCTCATGCTACCAGGCTCTCTTTTCATCAGGTCATACATTTTCCACCTTCAAATCCATAAACGAGTGGTTTACTTGATCAAGCTTTATTATTCTTATTTTAACCTGCAAGATTTTTACCATGTAGTTTTTGCAGATTGCTGCTGACCTGTGACATTTCATATATAACCTTTTCCAGAGCAGCTTGTAAATCTGTTAGGGTGTTTATTGTCACACTGAATATACCAGCTTGCATGTTTTTTAAGGCAGTGTTGCAAAGTGGTGCTGCAAAGTAAATATAGCTGAACTGGAGACTTGTTATTAGAACATATATTTTGACTGGCATCTGTGTATGTAGCCAGATATTCATCACTAAAAAATAATTAGCTTATGCAGCTTACATTGTAAAAGTGTACATTACCTAGGTGTCTTAAATGCCTAACATAAAAAGTTCTTTTCAAATTGCTTGCATTTATCAGAGTGAGCATTTTTATTTTAATTTTAATATGTATTTTATTTGTGTGTTTGTGTGTGTGTGTGTGTGTGTGTGTGTGTGTGTGTGAAGAAAGAGACTGCACCAATGAGACATAATTTAGTTTATTAAAATTTAGTCACCCATCTAAACAATAGTAGCCAGACATTAAATCTTGGCAATAGCACATTAGAATATGTGGAAAATGCAAGAAAGTTTTTTAGGACAATAGATTTTTATTTATTCATTCATTTTATGTACTATTTAATCTTAATTAGGGTCACCAGGAGGATAGCACCCATCTCAATCGAGGGCAGAGTACACCCTTGACAGCTCTCCAGGACATTGCAGGTCAGATTTTAATTTATATATACACACATATATTTTAAGCAATTGGTAGAGAATGCAATTGCAGGTTATTTGTTAGAGAATATAAAGCCAAAAAACAATTGTGTACAGAAATGGGATGCTCTGTACTTGCGATCTGACAGTGTTGAACTTCCAAAGCACAGACATTTTAAAAAGATGGGCCTCATTGATCAGTATTCATAATTCATATCAATGTATTTTTTTTTCTTTTTTAAATTTCTTCCTAAAAACATTTGTAGGAAAAGTCTATGTACGATTTATGGCATGTTCTTGAACCTCGGATTTGTTTGCAGAACAGTGAATCTCATTGTCTTCGTACATTGAAAGCACGTGCAAATTGTTCTAATTAGCATAGGTGAACGTTTCCTAAATACCCATTTAAGGACATAGGGGTATGTGCGCAAATATTTATGAAGACACAGACAATGGTAAAGCTGCAAGTCCATTTACACCACATCTGAAACCATTGCTAGTGAGGTTTTTTTTACTGACCACCAAACTCAAAAAGAAGTTACCTTGAGACAGTATGTACAATGCTGCAGAAAGTAAATGATATGGACAGGGAAGTTTTTTCATTGAAGATTTTAATATTGATTGGTTCTCCCACACTGGTACACAGAGGAAAAAGTTAAATGATATCACCAATGTATGCAATCTAACCCAACCTGTACATCTGCTGACAAGAATAAATATGAGAAGAACAGAAAGGTCATCATCAACCTACATAGATCTTATGTTTACCAACTGTTTGGAGGTAGGTTCAGGGATATTGCGTACACTCAGGTCTTAGTGATCATATTATTATTGGAGCAGTAAAGAAAGCAAATGTTCCTAAAGCTGGTCATAGAGTGATATATAAAATAACTTTTTTTCTTTTTTTTGTGAAAAAGCATTTAAGGAGGACATGAACATGATAAACTGAGATGACGTGAGCAAATGGACTTATACAGAGAATGCTTTAAAATTGTTCATTGTTTTTTTTTATCCATTAATGATAAACATGCCCCACTTAGAAAACTCACAGTTAGAGCAATAAAAAAACTAAATTTAGGGGAAATAGAAACCCTCTTATAATGAGAACTGAATGTGCTTGTAGGATGAATAAAGGACATTGTTGTTCCTTGGATGGGAAAACTATTGAGCATGTAAAAGAAGCCAATCTGTTAGTGATGATGATTAATGAAAGACTATCATGCTGGGCTTACTGTATAATAGTAATATTGTTTCCAAAATGAGTAGAGGAATCTCCACAATTAGAAATTGTGTGTATCTATTCACAAAAAGCATAATTAAACAAGCACTTCTGACTCTGGTCTTGTCCATCTGGACTTTTGCCAAGCTAGATCTAGTGCATCAAAACAACTTTAAAATGGCTCAGCTTGGTCAAAATAGAGCTGCTCACCTTGCACTCTGCTGTTCACTTCAGGACAGTGTAGATAAGATGTATAAAAAGCTGTCATGAATAACGGTAGATGACAGACTGGCGTGCAGTTTAGTTAGATTTTTAAGAAAGAGTATTGCTGTCCTTAAGAGACCTACATATGTTTACTCACAGCTGTTTTTTTTTTCACTAAAGAAAAACATTATTATATTATTAAACAATCCTTAATGCAAAAAATTATGTTACCATTACCTAAAACTAATGTATGGAAGAAAACATTGATGTACAGAGAGCAGCACGATGGCATAATATTTAGCACGTCTGTTTCACAACAAGAAGGTCCTGGGTTAGAGTCCAGGGCTCAGGTGATTTTGCGTGCATGCTGTGTGCAGTTTCTGAGGGTTTTCTCCAGGAACTCCGGTTTCCTCCTTCATTCCAAAGACATACATATTAGGCTAAATGGCTGTTTTAATTTGTTCCCAGGTGTGAGTGTGAGTGGCTGTGTGCATGTGTTGGACGACCTCTGTATTATACATGTTTATCTTGATGTAATTTGTGTCAGTGTTTTTGCTTGATGTTTGTTTGTGATGTCTTGTTTAAGGAATTGATTGAATGAAATGTAGATTTTCAAGTGCACTTTAAGGATCCCAGCGAAGAGTGATGTGATAATGACGCTGAAAACTGGTGGGATCTCGTCACTCAGGTCACACGTCACACTGTGACCCGTTTATACTGTCATTTTTACATCTTAGATGGCTTTTTACTTTCTTTAATAGGATGTTAGATTATTAGTTGCAAGGTATGTAATATGGGAAATGACAATGACTGAATTAAGCAAATCTTTGTTGTCTGTCAGTGGATTGCTAATCATCAATATTATGATGTGTTTTGACCTCATTGTGACGTGGCAGTTATCACGTCATTTGGTAATGGGTTCTCCACCTATGCAATTAATTTCTGTCACATTTTTGTGATGTCTTTTTCTACCACTGCTGTGCTGAAGGAAGCAAGAGCTGAAGGAATACTGTGGTCTATCAGCCCAATTGATTGGTAAAAGCCATGTAGCCTTAATACTGCAAATTTGAAAACCCATTATATTAAGCAAATAATTTATGCCGAAGGATATTTTTTATTCCAAGAGTTGACAAAAATGTAATAAAATCTTTATTTGTGAAAAAGAAAAAAACCCACCAGCAGGCATGGGATTCAAATCCAGTTGACAGCTTCTCAATCAATCAACATAACCACTACACCAGAGATCAGCCACTTACATGTGCAGTTGTGAGTTGTATGAAATCAGTGTGCATGTCGGCTATGCTTATTTAGGTTTTTCTGCAAATATTTTAAAAGGATCATATGAAATTTTATGCACTGTACGATGTGCTGTTGTTATTGAGAAACTGAATAATGACTGGTAAAATATTAAGAAAATGATACTGATGCCAAGGCTACATACAGCAGGTGCCTATGGCCAACCACCATATTGCCATTGTTCATGTGAGATTCAACCAGGAGGACAACAAAAGAATTGTTGTTTTTAATTTCCATTTCGTGGAATTTCACTACACTACAATTTGCACTTGTGCCCGCAGAGCACTACACTACAATTTGTTATTATCACTAGTGCATTTTTATTGTGGAATATCCCCCTACTGTGACTTGTGGTTGCAAGAGTGATGTGCTACTTCATGATGCATTTTGTGCTGTGACTGTGTAACCAGTGCGAGTCGCCATACAATGTACATTGTAAATAGTGTAAGCTACTATCATGCATGTATATTGTTTTTATAATTTGTACAGTTTTGTGAGTTTGGAAGACAATCAGTAATGACCCATGGGTTTTAAATAGGCACAGTTGCTCAAAATATCAGAGGTGTGACTACCTGTGTAATATGGTCAATAAATGCTAACACTGTTTACTGAGTATTATGAATGTAAACAGTTTTCTCCAAATGTTGTCACACTTTTACACATTTGTGTTCATTCAGTTTAGAAGGTTACCCAGCAAAAATGTTCTATAAAAGTTCTGTAGAACTTTTCTATAGAACATACATTTTCTGTACAACTGTTCTATAGAACATAACTTTAAATAGAAGTTATATTTAAAGAAAAAAAGGGTCTTACAGCAATCTTGTTCTAAGTAGTTTTCTATATAAAGAAAATATGGCATAGAATATTTCTATAAAGGTTTTATAAAGAACATATGGATTTCTGTGGAAAATCTGTAAACATATGGCATAGGAAATGTTCTGTAGATGAGTCTTTAGTTAATAGTTTTAAAATTTTTAATTGTAATAGAAAAACAGTTTTTTAAGTTTTGATATTTATATAGAAACTTAATAAAACATTTTTTTCTGTATATATAGCTGGGAATTGAACCCTGGAACTTGCTGCGAGGCAGACGTGCTAACCATATATATATATATAGAAGAAGGATGGCTCGCTTTGGCCGTGTATAGACTATCGTGCACTTAATGACATCACTGTTAAGAACCAGTACCCACTTTCCCTCATCTCCTCCACCTTCGAGCTGCTCCAACAGGCCAGACTTTCACTAAGTTGGACCTGCGAAACGCGTATCACCTGGTCAGGATTCACGAGGGAGACGGGTGGAAGACTGGTTTCAACACTCCCACGGGCCAATGTGAGTGCCGTTTGTGCTGACCGTCTTCCAGGGCTTTCATAACGAGGTGCTACTTGACTATCTCAATGACTTCGTTTTTGTCTATTTAGATGAGATTCTTCTTTTTTCCCCAGATCTTGTCACCTACAGACGCCATGTCTGCCAAGTTCTAAGTCACTTGTGAGAGAACAAGCTGTTTGTTAAGGCAGAGAAGTTCGAATTCCACGCCTCCTGTGTCTCCTTCCTGGGATTCATCATCTCCCCAAACCAGGTCCAGATGGACCCAGAGAAGGTTAGTGCAGTTTCCCACTGTCCACCTCTCATGACACGCAGGAAGGTTCAGCAGTTCCTGGGCTTTGCTAATTTTTACCGGCGGTTCATCCACAATTTCAGTTCCATGGCAGCACCATTACATCTCCCAAGGTACCTTTTCAGTGGAGCCTGGAGGTGGAAGGGGCATTCCAAAAGCTGAAGAGGCTGTTTACTACAGGGCCGGTTCTGAAGATACCCAATCCAGAGCACCAGTTCATTGTAGAAGTGGATGCGTCCAATGTTGGGGTGGGAATGACTCTATCCCAGCGGTCCCCCAAGGATAACCAGGTCCATCCCTGTGCATTCCTGTCCTGTAAGTTGTCCCCGGCAAAGAGCAACTACAACGTGGGAAACCGGGAGCTGTTGGCCATCAAGGTCGCCCTGGAGGAGTGGAGACATTGGCTGGAAGAGGCGGATCAGCCCTTCCTGGTGTGGACTGACCAGAAGAACCTGGAATATCTCCAGTCAGCCAAGTGTGGCAAATCCCACACTGTGTCTACTATGTGACTTTGGGAGACATTAACATGGCAATTACCTCTGCACACATGATCCTTATAGTCTTATGCATTGCAAAGAAAACTATCCTTGTGAATTGGAAAACCAAATATAATCTGTGTATTCAGCAGTTTAGGAACCTCTTACTAGATCACATTAGTATTGAAAAATCAGTTAGCTGAATTTCATTCCCTTTAGTCCCCTGTGATTAGCTCCATCACTTAGTGTAGGTGGAGGACTGTGGCCTCGTAATTTTGTGGGTTGGATAATGGCCGGGAGTAACTAGGGGTTGAGGGTTCTTGGTGGTTTCCAGTGGGGCTGGGCCGAGCTGCTCTGCGGTGGGGATGGCCCTGGGTCCGTGTGCTGGGACAAGTGGGGGGAGTGCGAGAAGGTGTGTGTGTGGGTGGGGTGAAAGGGCCAGTGTGCACTTGTGTGTGTGTGTGTGTGGGGGGGGGGGGGGTCTGGGGTTGGCATGCAGTGGGTCGGGACTCTCCCACTGTCCTCCTTGCTCTCCTCTTCTTCCCCCCTGGGTGTGTGGTGGGTGGGTGCCTTCTAGGGTCATTGGTAGCTTGTTCGACCTCTTCTTCCCCGATCCCTTACACACATACATATATGGACTAGGGAGGTGTGTATGTCACGCAGGGTGAAGCAGAGGTGGGCATCTAAGTGGTCTTCTTGGCTGCACCATTAGGCGACTCACCTCTCAGTTTTAATTATACTTTAGTCACAGAAACACAAGAAACACAACACATAAAAAACTTTTGGGGGGCATGCCAGGTAGTCCCAGCATAATTAGGTCACTGCCGCTCAATTTTAATTGCAATCAGCACACAGTCAAGAGCGGGGAGGGTGAGGGTAATGGGGACCTCTCACACCCCTGTTCCCCTGGGGGCCGCCGGGGGTGGGGGTGGTTGTCCCAGGGCTGGGACCTGGGTTGGCTGCGCTGATGGAGGGCAGATGGACCTGGGGATGCCTGGTCTGCTGCGTCTGGGAGGTGTGGTGATGGTGGGGACCAGATTTGTGGCTCGTTGTCCTCTGGTCTGATGGGGCCGTCCCCCACAGGGCATGGTGGGAGGGGTGTATGCAAAGTGGATGCGTGAGTGTAGGAGTTTGTGGGGAGGAGGGTGGGGGGTAGGGAAGGAGGGTCCGAGGTGCCCTGGTTTCCGGGCTGTGCGGCCGGAGCATCGGGATGGGTGCTGGCCCGCACCGGGTGGTTGTCTGGGGTGGGTGGCCAGCTGGGTGGCCGGGATCCGGCGGGCATGCTGGGGCCTCTACCCCACGGCCCGGGGGGGCTCTGGCTGGGGCTTTCCTCTGCCACCCTCTGGGTAGGCCCGGGGTTGTCTTCGGTGCAAGGTGGCTTGGGTTCGTGCTCCGAAGTTGCTGCTGATATATATATATTCCTTTTCTTTCTCCTATCTGTGACTGTGTATTTGTTACTTTGGTGGATGTTATGATACGTTTGTGATATGTCTCTTTATTTTGGTCATTTGTCTCTCCACCACTGTCCACTGTTCTAGGAATGATATGGAACATTACACTGTAACTTAATTAATTTCTAAAAAGCTTAGTTCATTCAAATGTTTTGCACAAGGCAGGAGTGTTGCCATGACTTTAGAAGCGCACCTTGTTATAACGAACTAGAACATTACATTTTAACTGCACGTGAATATTATGCAATATAGATTTCTTCTAAAGTTTAGCACTGTTGTTAAAATCCTGTGACCCCATGCATGATGCAGATAAACCACATTGACAACCTGTATAAAAACACAATTGAAGATACCAGAAAGTGAAAAGTGGAAAGATCAAAATATGGTTGAAAACTAGTCACCAACACACTTATGTTGTTTGTAAAGTGGTTAGAAACAAGTTGTAATTTGTCACATAATAGTTATAAACTGGTCACTGAAGACGTGATAAACTGGTTGTCAAATGGCCGCGATACTGGAAAAGATGTCATCAATAGTCGCAAGTCGTCATTTAGTGGTAATTTGTGACGTGAGGTGCAAAATGATGTGATAGCAATCAGTTACTTTATGACAGGATTACGTCATTGATGATGTTTATTCCACGTGTTTATTACTTAACTATGTTATCAGGTATGTATATATGTTTCTACTAATTTATTAAAAGGACCCCAGGAAGAGTTACAGGGTGACTTATGGGGATATGAATAATCGAATACAGAGATTAGCATAGACACTTTTGTCTCTAGTGGTTATCACTTTTTCTGTGCTTGTTTAAAATAAAAAAAGAAGCAATGCTGGATTACTTGGTGACTCAGACAAGTGTGATGTGAAGCCACACACCACTGCCAACTCTATTTCATGCCATGGACCATCTGCTAATGTGTAAAATTTGGCTGCAACCTTGCACAAGGGAGGTGATTCCATTGCGTAGGCTGAGCTACGTCAGTCAATATATTATTTTACTCTGTTGTATTATTAACATGTTAAACCAAGATGACTGGGTAAATGTGTTAATTTGGGGAAAAAAATTTTTTCAAGGACTATAATAATATTTTTCATGCACCAAGAAATTAGAAGAGTATACACAATAAATATAATTATATGATTCCAAATAAAATGTGATAAAAATGCATGCAGCAAAAGTAATGATGATAGGTTGAAATGGAAATGCATTGGAACTGTAAAATAATAATAATAATAATAATAATAATAATAATAATAACAATTCTGCATTCTAGGGGGCATTAATAAATGTGATGAAAGCTTTAAAAAAAATTACCACTGAATACCATCCAACCATCCTCTATGCCACTTGTCTGTTGCAGGAAACAGGAAAAGCTGCAGAATATTCCAGCTGAATTCAAACAAGAGGCAGAATACACCCTGAACCATAGAGACAAATAACCATTCACTCCCATGGGCAATTTAGAGTAGAGCCAGTTGACCTAATTAGCTTGTTTTTGGACAAGTAAGCAAAGGGAGAACATACAAAGTCCTTATAGAAATGTCCCAATTGGCTCAGGGTCTGAATCAATTACATAAGTATGAACAAGATAAATAAGTAACAGTCATCAAGCAGAAAATACCTAAAATGCAATTTTACAGTGCTAACAATTTCAATGTTGTGATGTTTCTTACGTGAATCTTTGTGTATCTGTATTTTCATTATTACATACTTTTTTTTTTTTAAATATTTGTGTATTTTCTTAAACAAATTAACACTGCTATTCAGTTATCTGTTCTTTGTGTTGCTATCCTTTAAAACTATATATTAAAAACAGTGCATTCTTTCATAAGACATTTGCACCACCTGGACACAAAAAAAAAAAAAAAATCACTGTCTGTCATTAAAAATTGTAAAACTGTAAAATTCTAAATTACAGAAAGAACGATGGGGCAGTGGGGGTTATTTTAAGTTGAAAGAAGGCTATTGTGGCAGAAGGGCCTGCATGATTAATCTACAGTCAGTCAGTGTGAAAGGCAGGCCATTGGGAAAGGACTGTGAGGACTGTGGAGAGAGAGAGAGAGAGAGAGAGAGACAGAGAGACAGAGGGGCAGAGAGATGAGGAAGGCTGTTGTTGACAGTCCTTCTTCTCATTAGAGGGCCAGTGGCAGAGACCCACTAGTGCATTCTGTTGGAATGTGTCTTTTCTGCTGCACTTGAAGCCCTCTAAAACTATAGTCTTGCCATTCCTACACATTGTTTTGACATTAACTATCTGCTCAGTCCAGCACTGCCTAAACTTTCCAATGCAACTTTGTTAAGCCTGTTTTTTTTTCTTTCTTTTTTATTAAAACGAGTGACCGTATTGTGCTACAAATTCATGTCTTTTTTTACATATTTGTTTAGGAAGCAGAAAACCAATGTAATTTGTATTTACTTTTTATAGTGTTCACGGTGTTTGAAAGACTTCAGGTGAAAAAACATACATACATCTGACAGAGACTTTCAACTGTGGTGTTACTTAAGACCAAGGGCTGCTACACTGGGTAAAGCCCAGCATATTAATATGTTTTGCACAATGACTTATGGGAGTTGATGATGCTGGAGAAAGCTGGTAAATGAATGATTACAAACAGTGTACACACAAAACCACATCATTGATTTATTAGAATTAACAAAAAAAGTCGTCTGCAAGCTCTTTGTATTTAAAACCCCAATTCTTTTTATTAAAACGTAGAAATATTTATTGAAAATATTCTTTCTTGCCACGCCCGCACCGACATAGTTTTGAGAAGTTATGAGAAGCCTAGCATGCTAGTATTTCCTATGCAAACGTGCACAGAGCGAGCATGAGGATTTCAGTATGTGCATTCTTAAGACCTTAAATATATTAATAGCTTAAGTCCTACCCATAGAAAATAAACCTATATTTCACCTGTAAAATCTTTACATTTCTGTTGATAGACTGTATAGAATCTGAAGCACAGTTCATATTTATATTGAACTTTTGTAGAATTTATGTATTTATATAGACAGGCTATAGAATTAAATTAAAAAAAAATTCTATAGCCATCAATAGAAAATCATCTATTAACAAGGTATATATTTACATAGTACCTGGCTATAAAGTTCCCAAAACTCCATGAATATATCGAATTTTCTGCACCATAAGGCGCACTGGATTATGAGGAGCAGTCTCAATTACAGGGGTCTGTTTCTGTACTTAACTCATACATAAGGCGCACTGTATTTTAAGGCGCATGCTAAAACATACGGCCTACAAAAAAAAGGTAACGGAAGCAAAACATTTTTTTTTTCTATTTCTATTTTCTATTTTTAAATCCATTCCCATTCACAACCATGTAACTGATAGCCTGTAGTTTGAATTGTGCCTCGTAAGCATGTCTCTTCACTGGTGCCATTTTCGGGGGCAAACAAATGTTGTTTTGCTGCATACCGGTAGTAGCCACCTACCAGAGGCGTGGCGGAAGCGTGTAAGTGTACGTACCGTACGTATGTTCTCTGATTGGTTTATCAGTGCCTGCGTATGTAGTGTACGTATTACATCCCTGTGTCAGCGGGAAATGGTCCGACAGTCAATCAAGCGGAGCGCTTACTAAAGTCGCACAACAACATTTTTAAAGATTTTCGAACTCAGTGCACACATAAGATGCACCGGATTATAAGGTGCACAGCCGATTTTTGAGATAATTTAAGGCTCTTAAGGTGCGCCTTATAGTGCGGAAAATAAAATTATAGTGCGGCTCCTGGATACCCGCAAGCTTCATCATAGACCGGAGTTTAATTGATGACTTCTACAAGCAGAACTCGAACTCTGCAGCCCCGTCAGGAGCCGGTCCTTTACTGTAAGAACCCGCCAGGGGGGGTGATCATGTCTGTCTTGTTCTGGTTCTTTCTCTGTTCAGGACACCTGATTCCATCCAGTGCGGGTTTAATTACTGGCTCGGCCCTGATCATTCCCACCTGTTTCCCATCATTGGCTCGTGGATATAAGGCTCGGCGTCTCCCCCTGCTCCCTGCCAGATCGTCTTGTGCTGTCTCTAAGTATTCTGCTTCTCGCACTACGATCCAGCCACGTTACCACAGCTCACGCACCTAATTCCCTGTGTGCATAATAAAGACTCACGTTTGCACCTATTCTAGTCGTGTTCTGTACTGCATTTGGGTCTGTCAGTTTTCTGGTATCAGGTCTAACATATACTAGTATATACTAGAAGTTCTCATAGAGAACTAAAGTGCTGTGAGGGGGCAGTTAATCTATGTCTATATAGTCTGCTTGTACACATTTTGTTTCACTCTACAGGCCCGTTTATTCCTGCATGGAAAGTGGTGGTGATGATTGGGAAAAAAAAAACTCCGCACATGCACTACCACATAAATTGAGTCGCCCACCAAGCCCAACCAAAGTGAGCTCAACCTTCCTACAATCGTGCCGCGCATGCGCTACCACATAAATCGAGGCCGGCGGGAAAGCACAATTAGTGTTGCTGTTCTGCTTGCTGCACTCACTTCAGTTCAATTTGTTCAGTTTTCAGTCCTGATTCAGAAAAAAAAGAAATGTATGATCGTTGTGATGGTACCAGGAACTGACAGACCCAAATGCAGGACAGACATGACAAGATAGGGTTGCAAACAGGGATCCTTTATTTTAGGACTAAGGGAAACGTGGTACATGAACCATATATGAACGGTCGGCTGGATCGTGGTGCGAACTGTGAGATGCGCTTTCTCTATGGTGGCACAAGATGATCTGGCAACGGGACAGGGGGAAACACGAAGCTTTATCCTTGGGCAATAATGGGGAACAGGTGGGGATGATTAGGGCGGAGCCTGCAATCACCGCCGGTGCCGGTGCCGGTGCCGGAGGAAGTCAGGTGACCTGAAAGGGGAAAGAGCCAGAACAGAACATGAGACAGGCATGACTCTAATACCTCTGATAGTATCTCACAATGATGAATGGATTTGGCAATTTAAATGAACACAAGCAGACTGGAAAGCACTCAGCATTCATTCCGTCATTTGTAGTTAATGTTTTAGTAAAGATTGTTTTGTTTGTTTTGTTTTGATTGTTTTGATTGTTTGTCAATCTGAAATGGCTGCAGGTTTGACAGGGGTCATAAAACCTGCACTGCTACAGGTGTCAAAAGTAACACTGCAATGTTAAGAAGCTATCAACAAGCATGAACAGACAGATATTAACTAATCAAATTTATTTAGTTTAAAATAAATATACCCAAAGAAATATTACTATACATTTTAGCTCAGTAAATAAAAGCTTACAGTGTGCAATGTGTGCATTTATAGTCATTAGAGGTGACCATGTTCTCAGAAAGCTGGCTCAAACTGGTACTGCTCAATTCTTCCAGTTTGCTGTATAGGTAGTCACCTCTGTTGCTTCATTAAAGTATTAAAATTCATGTGTGGCTGTATGCATTCAACTCATTGTACAACGGGAGAGTCATGGTCAAATGAGATTTGGTCACATGACTAATCAGATGCTAACACTGCTAGAGATAGTGAGCTGTATGACCAGTATAAAAATCACATTTATTGAAAATATTTGAAATCAGTTGATAAAATAAACATAAAGAGATACAAAAGGTGAATTTATATAATTATAAATAAAGTTATGTTACTCATTGAGGGAGCCCTTTAAGATTTTGAAATGACCCAGACAAAGTTATGACCTGAATCCCATTAAAATGCTATGGCAGGAACTCAAGAGAGAAGTTCATAGTCGAAAACCCTGAATTAAAACTATTCTGTAGAGGAAGGTGGGTCAATATTTATTTTCAACAATGCCACTGATCTCCTAAGTCCTTTGCTACAAAGGGAGTTTATGCTACACTGGATGTGAACTGCTCAGCATACTGTACACTTGCTAAAATGTTCAGCACCACCAACTAAATACAAGAAGTGTCCACTGTGCAAAAACTAAACTTTTTAGGAGTTTTTCTGTTGAAGAGTGAGGGCACTGAGGACACAGGAACAAATGAGACTCATATCACTATTTAAAAATGTTAAATCAATACAAGTCAAAGGGTAAACACGTTCTAAACAAGCTCCAGTTAGTCCAGAATGCAGCAGCAAGGGTCCTGACTAGAACCAGAAGAGATGAGCACATCACCCTTATCTTTTGTACACTGCACTGGCCCCCAATTAAATTTCACATAAAATAAAATATAACATATTACTTTTTAACCTATAAAGCACTTAATGGTCTTGCACCACGCTATCATAGCGAACATGTTGTTGTTTATGGTCCACCACGCCCACTTAGATCAAAGGTTGCAGGCTACTTACTGATACAAATGAAGATTATTGCAGGGAGCGAAGCTTTCGCTTACAAGTCTGCAGTTAAAAAGCCTTCCAGTTAATGTTCGGGACCCAGACACAGTCCCTGTGTTTAAGACTAGTTTGAAAACTTGTTTAGTCAAGCATTTTGTTAATAGCCTTATATTATGTAAAAGAGGAGTTCTCAGGCATAGAGAGGTCTAGCTAAGTGTGACTTTTTGAATGTTGACTCTCTCTCAATTTCACATGTTTACCCAGGGCTGCCAGGCCTGCCAGGTAGATTTATAGTCATGTTTAAAATCATAAGTTTAAATTTTTACCAAATTTGTTTTACTGCGTAAACCTGCTTTACGACAATGTGAACTGTAAAATGCACTAAACATTTTTTTTTACCACAACATTGCAACCTAACAATCTCTCTCTCTCTCTCTCTCTCTCTCTCTCTCTCTCTCTCTCTCTCTGTGCGTGTGTGTGTTTTGAGGTACACATGCTACTTTGTGATCTACCCTGATGTGCTACTACTGTTTGGAGTTCTCATCTTAGAAGCCCCTCGCACCTGCTGATGATGTTTCATAGGAATGTAAATATGACCCATCATATCATATCAGGTATTAAGTCGCACGGGCCAGTTTTAAGCTATGAGAAAGAAAAGGCTGAAGCCCACCTCCCCTCTCTGTGTGTTTTGCAGAGGTATACATGATGTGATCCTGATCCTCCTGATCCTTCTGCTTTGTGAGTCCTGTGGTCTCTCCTGGTGTGCTGATGCTGGCTGGAGTTCTCATCTTGGAAGCCCCTTGGTTTCACTCCTGCTGATGAAAATCCATATGGACTTAAATCTGCACTCAGTGACTGAGAAGATGACTTTTCACTGCTGGTGATATAAACTCTCTTGCTGCAATTATTTAGGCCTTACAGTTGTGGTATAACCATCCGGACTACATGTTTGACTGTAATGAAATTTTTCTTATATGGTTTGTATTTTATGGTTTCACCCAAATGAGAATAGGTTTCCCTTTTGAGGCTGGTTCCTCTCAAGGGTTCTTCCTTGTGTCAACTGAGGGAGTTTTTCCTTGCCACTGTCGCCATGGGCTTGCTCATTAGGGATGTGTAGGTGGTTGTGTAGAGGGTTGTAGAAAAATTCTTAGATTTCTCCTTAAATTAATTTTACTATGTAAAGCTGCTTTGTGACAATGTCAAATGTAAAAAGTGCTATAGAAATAAAACTGAATTGAATTGAAAAAAAAAAAAGAAACAGTTGTCAGAAATAACCCTGCAAAAGAAACAAAAATGAAGAAATCATGTCTGTTGGCTTGCAAAGAGCTGAATTTTGCCATGTTCGATTTGAGTGGGTGTCGCCGCTTTTATAAATACTAACCCTGTCAGTATTCTTTTTATCAGTGCCAGTTATCTGTCAGTTTTAGATGAATTTCACCTCTTTGGAAAATGTGTAGTTTTTCTGCATATGGTAAAAAAGTGTCAGTATGATTTTTTTTATTATTATTTATATAAATGATTTCATTTTGTTATTTTTAATCTAGAGTGATGGTTGCTTTGGACTTTTTTCAAGTTTATTGGTTTTTAACTTCCATTGTTGTATCCATTTTGAAGTCTACTAAATCACCTGCACAAAATTGGCCATATCTCAGCAACCAGACATGGTAAATGAATGCTTTTGGTAACAAAATGATGCTTAAGTCAGTAATATGAAACTATACATAACTCATACAGCCCAAAATGCCAAATAAAATGGGTGGGGGCACAGTGAATGAGATGCCTCTGACCAGCATTGAGGAGCAGGTGCAGTTGATGTTCTGTGAAGAGCAAGTTGCTGAAAGTGTCGAGATTGACACAGTGAAACTAATAGCAGAACAAGGTAGGCGCACAGTAACACACTTTTTTTCTGAAAATATATTTATTTAATCAATTAAAAACGAATGTACCTCCTGTGGTTTTGCAGTCTTTTAAGTCAAATTCCCAACAAAAAACTTTTTTTTAATATATATTTTTTTTATGTAGAATCTTCATGAGAAGTTCAGCCACTTCCCTCAAGTCCCCCCAAAGCAGTCCCTACCCCTGCAGAACCTCAAAGAGGACATTGATCTGGAGTTGCTGTGGGAACAAAAGAAGCAGTCTGCAGCCCTTCAGACAATTGCATGGGAGATGTGAGTGGTGTCATCATTGGCATGGGCACTCAGGCCATTGCCACACACTGCAGACAGATGGTCAGCACAGTATCTGCCCTGACGATGACGGTCAATTCTGTGGCAAGAGAACTACAGGCAATGATTGCACTCCATCCAGGTGTTGAAGCGGGCTGACCAAGCAGACCGGAGACGCAGACCTGAAAGGGAGGAGAGGTGCACACGGTGGGCGAGTTCAACCTGAGCAGAAGGAAACAAGCAGTAGGTCTTTTAAAGAAAAGGGGGAAATAAAACACAATTGTCAAGTTTTCTTACATTTCTTAAATTTAATATTTATTTTGTGTAAAAAAGGCTAGTCGACAAAGTGCTTTTTAGTTTTTTTTTTGCCACATGCATTTTAGAGCTATAGTCTAATATATTTTGTAACTGAAGCAATGTGTGTTTGATATGATTTTGTGGTACTTAACCTGACTGGACATTAATGAGACTAAGCATTTCGTTTGATATGTTTATATGAATTTCGAAAGTAATTTCAATCATCTTTTTTTAATAAATATTGATTTGCTTAACTTTGCAATGCAATGTAATTTATTGGGTCACACTAGACCAGAGGAAACAATCTGGCGTTCTTATTCTAATCTACAACATATGTTTAATCAAGGAGTTTTTCTGTATTGCATACTATTAAATGAAGATAGAAAAATAAATGCATACCTCAAACAGCTCACAAGAAGTGACTTTGAATGAGACTGTTGCGTGTCTGCATCCCCACAGCATTGGATGTTGCTCTGGGGCAGGTCGGCGTTCTCTTCTGGCATGGTATCATGCTCCAGCCCATGCTCCTATGTAGCATGCAGCAAGTCACTACAATATAGGCCACATTTTCTGGCCTGTACAGTAGTGCTCATCCAGTGCGATCCAAACAATGGAACCTGCTCTTAAGGATTCCAAAGTTGAGCTCCACAGTGTTCCATGTGTGGTAACCTGTTCGTACCTGTTCTCTCTGGCAGTTCTCTCTCTCGAGTTGAGAACAGGTGTCAGGAGGAAGGGGTGCAGGGGGTATGCATTATCACCTTAAAAAAAAGCATATGAATCAATATGAAACGTGTTCTTGTTTTAAATTTTATAACTTTAACAAAGTATTTTACAGATTGACTCCCCTACAAGCCAACCATCTCCAAACTCACCATCTCGCAACTTGAAAAATAGAACACTGTATCTCAGAATAAAAGAATTGTGTACTGACCCGTAATATTTTGCGCAATCTTGGTTATGATGCCTTTGGCATCTCAAATGCAACGCACATTCAATGAATGAGTGTGTTTTCGATTTCTGTATGCATGCTCAGTGTCTGCGGGGGGCTCAAGCTTACCTTGTGGTCCCATTCAGGTTAAGTGTACCTATTGAGCAACATGAGACAGTCAACATTTTGTGGTGAAAGTTGATAAGCAAGAGTACTGGAGTATTATTGCTTTTTCCAGCGCAGTGGCCTTAGCCTGATGAACACAAGCCAAAATGTTATTGTCTAACAGAAATACCTGCCATCCTGATGAACAAAGCATATGCTGGAGAAGCTCCATGCCAGCTGTTTTCAATCATCAAACATCTTTTGCTGCCCGATGACCTGGTTTCCCACAGGGTGGGGCCCTACCAGGTTCTGCCACCTTGGGCTAACGTGGACCTGGGAGCAATGATGGTTAAGAGGTCACTCCACACCCGATCCACGGCCCCAGTTGCAGTTTAACGTCATACCCAGGACTATCATTTAACCTACAGCAAAATAATTCTATAGGATCTACAAGCAATACCTTGGCTCATAGAAGATCTTAGCTTAGTGGAAATACTGAGCTTGATTAGCTCTAGAGAAAGGATAAGTTTACTTTTTTTTTTACAGCTATCGGTTGGTGACACTTGATATTTTAGTTAAAAAAAGTCACCTAGCCCTTAAAAAAAAAATGGAGCTCCACTATTTACTGTTTACTTTTTCTCTTTCTACACTTGCCAGTGTTCTCAGTTACAATGTGTAACATTCTGTTATAAAGCCAACAAGATTCTGGTGAAGATCTGCTACAGTTTTCATCACTTTCTCTCAAGTTCTCTTATGATCACTACATTACGCTTTAACGTATCGAGTTCTGATAGGATCTATTTTTTTTTAAACCACAATTTGAGCAAGATTGCCATTCTCATGAATAAGAGATATTAAGCCAATGACTGAAATCAATTGATATTAGTTAAACATATAAGCTACTGCTCCTTTAATGATATTTATAATAAAAAAATATTATGCAGGCGTCAAAGTGATGCAGTGATCAGCACATCTACATCACAGCAAGAAGGCCTGGGTTCGATTACCTGGCTTGAGCATTTCTGTGTGGAGTTTGCATGTTCTTCCTGTGCTTGCATGGGTTTTCTTTGGGTATGCTGGTTTCCTCCGACAGTCCAAAAACATGCACATTAAGCTAACTGGCTGTTTCAAATCGCCCCTACATATAAGAGTGAGTGTGAAGGGTTGTGTGTGTGTTTGCTCTGCAATGGTCTGGAGAGCTGTACAGGGTGTACCACGTAGTCGGCTGAGATAGACGCCACCCTTATTAGGACTAGTTGGCATAGAAAATGAATAAATACATGAAAGTTATTATGCAGACTGTGTCCTATTTAGGGCAAAAGCTGATTTCTCTGAAAATGGGGATAACACATGCAAATGACTGACTATATATCGTTCCCTGAATTAAAAATGAACAAGATATATGTTTGTTTTGTTTTAATTTGTGAGATAAAGCAGAGATTTCAAAAGTTTATATTTTAATCTTTACCCGTTAGATACAGAGTTAAATTCAGATAAAATTAAGGCTGCCCTCTCTAAATTGAAAATCTGCAGCTGTCTTCACACCTGGCACCGACAATTGATATACCTATTACTGAATCAGAAGTTTTGTCAATGAAAACAGGAAAATCTCTGGGATTAAATAGCTTCCCAATTGAATATTATAAATTTAACACTGATGTGTTGGCACCCATCTTAGTTTATAGTAAGGCAAATGCTTTGGGATGCCTTCCTGACACGTTCAATTAAGCTTTATTATATTAATCCTTAAAAATGACAAAGATCTACTGGATCAAAAAAGTTTCATTCCCTTTTCTTTTGTTATTGTTGATGATAAGGTACTTACCAAAGTGTTGTCAATAAGATTACAGAAAATCTTGTTGACAATCATTAATTCATATTAGGCTGTTTTTTTTATTAAAGGGAGGTCCTCCTCTGATAACCTCAGCGACTTGCTTTATTAGTCATATTAATGATATACCATTCACTGCCTTTTAACTTGATGCTGAGAAGGCATTTAACAGGATTGCATGGAGTTTTTTTTTAATCAGCGTTTTGGAAAAGTTTAGATTTCTGCAGTTGATTAAGATAATTTATGCAAAAGAAAGTGCTGCTGTTATTACAAATCGTCTTTTTTCTTCTCTTCTCTTTTTGTAGAATATTGCAGATAGTTGTGTTAAAAAGACTCTGATAAAAGTAGAAGTAATGGGGCTATTGGTGTAAGTGGGGCTGGTAGTATTGTGGTTAGGGTCCTGAGCTCATGATCAAGAGGTTGTCAGTTTGAAGGGTCCCTATTAGAACCCACCATGCTCATATACCTGGGCAAGGTCCCTGACCATCCAGTAGTATAAATGTTTACCATTAAAAATACTGATGGACTAGTGTCCCTAGTTGCTTCACACTACAGTAACTCAGAGCTCTGGCTTTATTGAACCACTAGGCTTGGGTGTAAAAAGCCCAACAAACTTACCAAAAGTAGAAAAACTGTTTCATTGTCTTTACTCAAGTAAAATAAAAAACAGGTTGTAAAGTGTAGTTTGAAAGACATTTTTACTGGCTTTGTATGTGGGGAGAAATGCCTAATAAAAAGCCTAATAAACAAGTAATAATCTCTCTCTCTCTCTCTCTCTCTCTCTCTCTCTTTCTCTCTCTCTCTCTCTCTCTCTTTCTCTCTCTCTCTTTAAATATCAATTATCTGGAATATCCTGTATAATTTCTGCCACCATTGAAACACAGGCCATTTCATTTTCCAAAGTGATTGCTGTTTTTGGTTCTCCCGGTGATTGAGGGGTACTCAGAAATTGACTGATCTGACTACTAATAATTCACTTGAGGAACTCAGTGCACAGATCAATCTAAAGATAAGGCAGATTCCTAAAGATATTTACAGATGAGAAATAGTTTGGGAGTGTAGAAGGGAAATGTCTATAAAACAAAATGTGATACAGTGTTATTTTAAAATGTCTAGACATGATTGCATCTGCCTCTTACAGGATGGTCACCAATACATTGTATGGAAATTGTGAATTTCCAAGGTTTGTTCAACATAGAGATTTAAACTGTTACTTATCTTTTGCATTTGTAATAAATCATTCTGTTTTAAGTATACTTTGAAATTTGCCTCCTGCCTTCTCTTTTTTCAGTTCGACCAATTCCTTGTATCATTCATATTCAAGAAATGATGCTGTGCTGATGATAAAGGGCAGTTGTGGCTTATGGTTATGGCAATGGGTTACTGATCCAAAGGTCGGTGGTTCAATCCCCACTATCACCACTGTTGGGCCCTTGAGCAAAACCCTTAAACCTCAATTGCTTAGTTGTATAAAAATGATAATTGTAAGTTGCTCTGGATAAGAGCGTTTGCCAAATGCTGTACATGTAAATAAAGAGTTTTTAGGAAATTTTGTTCTGTGTCAGAATGATTTCACAATCTACGCTCATGAGCCATAGTATTGAAAACAATAATAATATATAAGATAAGATATGACAAATTTCTATAAACTGCTGGCCTCAATGTAATTCTTGAAATTTTATATATTGTAACAACCTACAAAGTGAAATTGTAATACATTGTTAAAAATGTTCCTGCTACAATGTGCTGTACAGTGTGGTGACCATGTCACTTTACAATGACAGCATGTCACATGTAAGATCCTCAGTAAAACAAAGTAATTGCAGGAAAATTATAAATAGTCTCACAGATGTTAAAAAAGCCTAATAAATTGTCACGTTTCAGCAACATTACAATAACAGTACTATATAAAGTATAGAAAACATCACCCAGAGAGCATGAAAAAGACATTGTAAAATACCATAGAATACTTTAATATAGATTGGTGTTTTAATATATTTTAATGACTTAAGAGCAACATGACCAATGCTGCATCGTATCAGTTATGTTGCAGTGAAATTATTACCATGCCTTGCATTGCAACTTGCTGCCTATAAGTCTGCCTAGCTGCAAACCAGTCTGGTGGTTTGGATATTATGGCCTGCTTGGGGTACATCTTGCCTTGTTGTTGGTAATGGCATCCTCATGGTTAAAGGTCGGCAACTGTTCTCATAGAGTTTTCTTAGAAATTTTTTATTTATTTATTTATTCATTTTTACAGGGCAGGCCTTTGCCCTAACCCTCCATAGCACCTAGTATTTCCAGGCAGCTAATTAATAAAACAACACAGGTACAGTAATACTTTTTTCTTTTTAAGTTAGGTCTATCTGGCAGTTAGGGTGTGATTGAGTGACCTCCGCAGACAGAGAAGAGTCAATCAGGTTGATTTTTCTTTCTTTCTCACACCCTCATCCTTCTTTTGTCTCTCCTGCCCCCTCTCAGTTTCCTTGCAGCTAGAAAACGGGACGATTTCCCGATTACAAGATGGCGGTGCAGCTGTGCTTGTGTCTAACTATTGCTCATCAGTAGTGGAGTCCGTGACTGTTAGATGCAGACCTTTTTATTTATCCAGGGAATTCACTATAGATTTTATTATCGGAGTGTACATTCTACCCAGCGCAAATGCTAAGGCGGCTCCGTTTGAGCTTTACGGAGCTATTAGTAAGCTGCAGAATGCTCACTTTAATGGAATGTTTATCATCGCCAGAGATTTCAATCATGCAAATATCAAAACAGTGCTCCCTAAATTCTATCAGCATGTGGACTTTGCTATGAGAGGAGACTGGATCTTGTTTACACAAAAATTCCCTGTGCATATCATGCAGAACCCTGCCCACACTTCGGTTACTCGGAGCACTTCTCTGTGATGTTGATTCCAGCATACAGACCACTCGTCAGATGCTCTTAACCAGTTCTGAAACAGGTTTAATCCAGGCCAGCAGAAGCCAACTCTGCTCTGCAGAACTGTTTTGAGTGCACTGACTGGGACATGTTCAATGAGGCTGCAACCAGTAGCGACTCCCGGAGCGACTCTATTGACTTAGAGGAGTGCACGGCATCAGTGACCATCTACATCAGGATCGTGACCGTCTCCAAGACCATCATTACACACTCCAACTAGAAGCCATGGATGACTGCAAAAGTGTGTGTTCTTCTGAAGTCGAGAGCACAGAGTGACTATTCCCCGATGTTCATCAAAGAATCCTCTGTGGAGATCATCAAGAGCACCAAATTTCTTGCTGTTCATCTGGTAGAGAACCTTACCTGGCCGCTCAAAACCAGCTCCATCACCAAGAAAGCCCACTCCTGAGGAGGCTGAGGAAAGCCCATCTCCCTTCCCCCATCCTGATTGTGTTCTACAGAGGGATCATTGAGAGCATCCTGAGCAGCTGCATTACCACCTGGTTTGGCAACTGCACTGTCTCGGATCATAAGACCCTTTAGCGGATAGTGAGGACAGCTGAAACGATCATCAGAGTCTCTCTTCCCTCTATCACGGACATTTACAAGCTAACAGCATTGTGCATGACCCCAGACACCCCTCACACACACTCCTCACCCTCTGGCCATCTGGAAAGAGGTACCGAAGTATTCAGACAATCACAACCAACCTGTGTAACAGTTTCTTTCCTTGACCCATCTGCCTTGTCAACACCCAGGACTGAATAACACAAAAATCTCTCTCTCTCTCTCTCTCTCACACACACACACACACACACACACACACATACACACACACATACACCCAAAAGTGTACAAGACTAAAAGAACTGAACTGTACAAAACTCTCTATCCCTCTCACACACATACACACACATTCTCTTTCACCTGTGTGGACACACACTCATAACTTGCATTGTTCACTATTTATTGCAGTACCTCAACCCTGTCATTATTTGATTACGCTGTTATGTTTATATGTATATCTATGACTGTATATTCTATTTGCACGACCTCAACCGCTGCTACTCTGTACATCATTTCATTTTTTATTCCATCTCATCCTTTTTTTTCTTTTACCACTAAGTGTCTCATTCTTGTGTTGTCTTTTCTTTTTGTACCCTTTTTGCACTGTATTGTCTTTGCACTGTGGTACGTAATTGCACACTTTGCACTTTGTGTGACTAGGACAAACACCTTGGTCCTAGCTCTGTGTTGTTGTTCTTTTTGAATTTAATCTTTGTTTTATGTTTATGCACCACCTGGTCCTGTGTCAGCTATATGTGATTGAAATGACAATTAAGTTTATTAAACTTGAACTCTTGAGCACTCACATCCTGTCTGTGGAAAGTGCATGACTGGTAAAGGTCATGTGTGTTCATGAGGATGTGCAAGAATATCTGTGGTTCCTGCCACAGTCCAATGTTAAATGTGTAGAGTGTTCTGGAGCACATTCTAAACCATAAAACAAATTACATCTTTAAACGACCTACTACTTCTTCATAGGTGGAAGGGTGAATAAATTAATAATCAACACTCTGAAAAACAAATCCTGCATATTTTTGCCCAAGACAGTTTGCATTTTAAGTTATCATCATATATTAATGCAGTCGATATAGAAAAGTCTTGCAAAGGTTTTGCTACTTGATAATTCGCTCCCTCCTTCTGCTGTTCATCTTTCCATTTGCTTTTTTTTATTTATCAGGGGCTAGCTTCACTGTAGTCAATAGTACTATTTATTTATTTATTTATAAAGATTACTGGGTTTCCCTATAAGAAATGAAAACATTTGCATTTTATATGGTAACCATGGTCAAGGAGCGAAACAAAGTTTCTTTGCCGTGACAAATCCCCAAACACCGCACAGAATCACACAAAAATCTCCTCATTTAATTCAGATTAAATAGATCAGAGTGATTTAGAAAGCTTTCATGAAGTGATCACTGCAAACATGCTCATATTTTGATTCAGCTTCACTTTGTCAAACATTTGTAAAAAAATAAAATAAAAAATGAATTCCTCCTTAAATTACTTATACTATATAAAGCTGCTTTGTTACAATGTCAATTGTAAAAAGCGCAATACAGATAAAATTTAATCGAATTGAAGTTTAACCTAAGTTAATAGTTCTAGATTTTTCTTTCTATTCTTTTCTCACTTTTTTGTTTATTTACAAAAAACACAAAAAAAACAAAACAAACAAACAGGGGTTTGTCCATTTGAACTGTTGCCACAGACAACGAGTTTTAAATTACTGGAAAAGTGGCGAGGGCCCTTTTAAGTTTAGACAGCAAGTCAGCAATGACTAGTTAGGCGAACCGACAGAGGAGATTCACTTCAGATTTAATACCTCAGTCTGAAACTGCAAAGAAAGGAGATTTCTGTGTCTCTGCCTGCTGTGGTTCTGGTGAGGGTACTAGAAAAGCAGACATATTTTCCATGTCACCATCCAAGAGGGCACAGGTTCCCCAGTTGAAGGGAGATTTGAAAACCTCTGTTGGGTTGCCTTCACCTTAAAGAACACCACGTTATGACTCCTCCAGGTGTGGTTGTACACAGCTGCCTACACAGACAACCTGAACAAAAATGTTGATTCAGAAGGAACTCATAACTATGTTTGACATGTTAATCATTGATTGGATGACCAATGAATGGAGCATGCTGGTAGGTCTCATGGGTCACTCCTGTTCTGGGTAGATTTTTCATATTGTATTTGGCAAAGGGTTATTGGCAGATTGCTTTGAGTGCTACAATAATTGGTTTTGCTTCAGCTTAAATTGTTTAGAGCCCCAACCTGTGTAGAACTGTAGGGGCATGTGGCAGTGAGAGCATGATCAAGCACCCCCTGCATGTGGAGAAGAGTTATAGTGTCAGCAGGTAATAGCATGATGAGGTTCACTTTTGTCTAATTATTGACAAGCTACTTATGTTCTTTCTGTGTGCTTGCAAGAGAAAGGCCAGTAATGAGGGAAAGAGCTACTGCCACAAGTGGTGTTGTTGTCAGTATGGGTGTATGTGGAAGGTGATTAAAAAGTCTCAGATTGACATTAAGAAAAAAAAAAGGTGACTAAAAAGCTCATTGCACACAGTTGGGTACTTTGAATTCCACACAGTCAAAATTATGCGTACAGCACATCTACAGAAATAACTGGTAAAATGTCCAAAAAGCTTCCTCACATCTGTTGCACAGCAGTATATAACAGGTCCATGACATGGATAAATCCCTAGGACAGTTGTGGGTGTGTCACAAAGTCCTATGTTTGCCCTATGTTAAACCTGTTGGACTTCCTTATATACCTAAGGGTATTGTACAATATTTCAGGTGGTGAATATGTGCAGTGTAACACAAATGACAGTCGTTTATCAACCAAGTATCACAGGAATATCGTAGGGGTTAAGTTATTTATTTATTTGTTTATTTTTAATATTTTACTAATTTATTTATTCATTCATAAATTTTCTAAGCCGCTTGTTCCTAATT
Source organism: Neosilurus hyrtlii (assembly GCA_028564935.1). Lineage (NCBI taxonomy): Eukaryota > Metazoa > Chordata > Actinopteri > Siluriformes > Plotosidae > Neosilurus > Neosilurus hyrtlii. Next base: position 1,735 of record JAOUQZ010044662.1, on the reverse strand, counting down.
ACGGTCACAGGGAGGCTGGTGCCCATCTCATCCAACTATAGGCGATCACAGGATACACCCTGGACAGCTCGCTAGGCCATCGCAGGGCCAACACACACAGAACCACATTTACACTCACACCTGGGGCAATTTGAAACAGTCATGTGCATGTTTTTGGACTGTGGGAGGAAACTGGAGTACCCAGAGGGAAACTCATGCAAGTATGGTAGAACATCTAAACTCCACACAGAAATGGCCAAGCCTGGGAATCTAACCCAGGTCATCTTGCTGTGAGGCAGTCGTGCTAGCCACTGTGCCCCCTATTATTATTATTATTATTAATATTAGTAGTAGTAGTAGTAGTAGTAGAAGTATTTTGTCTTGCAATCATCTGATTTTACTTACAGTCTGGACTGTGATCACATGTTAACACAATTATGTAGTTTTCAAATTGACCTCACCCATACGTTAATAAGTCTCTATTTGCTATTTGCTACCTTTATTGCAGGTTGTTTGTTGTTTTGAATCAATTTTCATATTGAACAGACAGACCTTTTAATAGCCGTCAACAAGCTTCTGACAGAATTCTGTTTAGATGTGTCATCACTTTCCTTGACAGCATAGGAGCTCAGTTAAGTTTGTATGTTTTTTTAAATTTATTCATTCATTCATTTATTCATTCATCTTCTTCTGCTTCTTCTGGGGTTGGGTCGCGGGGGCAGCAGCCTAAGCAGTGACTCCCAGACGTCCCTTTTCTCAGCCACTTTCTCCAGCTCTTCCGGGGGGATGCCAAGGCGTTCCCAGACCATCAGAGAGATGTAGTCCCTCCATCGTGTTCTGGGTCGGCCCTGGGGTCTCTTCCCGGTCAGACATGCCCGAAACACCACACCAGGAAGGCATTCAGGAGGCATTCTAATCAGATGCCCAAACCACCTCAACTGGCTCCTCTCAACGTGAAGGAGCAGCGGTTCTACTCTGAGCTCCTCCAGGATGACAGAACTTCTCACCCTATCTCTAAGGAAGAGACCTGCCACCCTGCGAAGGAAACTCATTTCAGCCGCTTGTTTTTGCAATCTCGTTCTTTCAGTCACTACCCAAAGCTCGTGACCATAGGTGAGGGTAGGAACGTAAATTGACTGGTAAATTGAGAGCTTTGCCTTCTGGCTTAGCTCCCACTTCCCCACGATGGACCGGTACAAGCTCCGCTTTACAGCAGCAGCTGCACCGATCTGCCTGTCAATCTCCAGCTCCATCCTTCCCTCACTCGTGAACAAGAGCACTTGGGGCAAGACCTCATTTCTGACCCGGAGGGTGCATTCCACCCTTTTCCAAATGAGAACCATGCTCTCGGACTTGGAGGTACTGATTTTCATCCCAGTCGGTTCACACTCAGTTGCGAATCGCTCCAGCAAGAGCTGAAGGTCCAGGCTCGATGAAGCCAAAAGACGAGATCCTATGGCCACCAAACCAGAACCCCTCAACACCTTGACTGCGCCTAGAAATTCTATCCATAACAATTATGAACAAAACTGGTGACAAAGGGCAGCCTAGGCGGAGTCCAACCCCCTCTGGAAACGAATTTGACATGTTGTTACCAATGCCGACCAAGCTCTGGCTCTGGGAATACAGAGACTGAACAGCCCGTAGCAACGGGTCCGGTATTCCATATTCCCGGAGCACACAAGATAGCCCGAGGGACACGGTCGAAAGCCTTCTCCAAGTCCACAAAGCACATGTGGACTGGTTGGGCAAACTC
>JAOUQZ010044660.1:0-11259 GCA_028564935.1 Neosilurus hyrtlii | reverse complement strand
GCCCGGCCGAGCTCCATGGGCAGAAGCCCGACCACCAGGCGCTCGCCTTCGAGCTCCTCCCCCAGGCCTGGCTCCAGTGGGGGACCCCGGTAACCCACGTCCGTGCGAGGGAAACTGTGCCCTTAAAGTGTTTGTGCTCATAGAGGTCTTTTCTCTATATTGGATAGAGGTCCAATATAAAGGTGTGCATAATTATTAGGCAGATTCTTCTCCTCAGCAATATTTCAATTTCAGTAATTTCATAAAATCCCTAGAGATTTCAGTGATTTCACGAATTCCCTAAAAGTTTTAGGGATTTCATGAAATCCCTGGTTTCACAATCTTACTGTAACATTTAGACAATATTTAGATGAATAGATGTTTTAATGAAAATGTTTCGTTAAATGTGTCTGGATGATCTTTGCTGACACCTCCAAGATGGTGCCGCAGATGGTCACCTTGGTATTTCGCTCTCTAGTACTTTGTCTGTGTTTGTGGTTTTTCTAACCTTTTGCTACCCATCTCTGGTTACTTACACCAGAGGGGAACTCCTAAGCATTGGTCAGTTGTATCCTGGAACATTCTCTCTGATTTTTTCCAAGCTGGAAGGTTTTTCAGAGATTTTGGCTGGAGGTGCAGCAGTTCTCTGTGGTTTTTGCCAGAGAAAGGAAAAGGAAAAGGAAAAGCAAAGCACACAGGAGCGCTCATCAAGATGAGACAGCTGAGATTACGCACTGCGCTCCAATCTTTACACCTGGCAAATGCCCAGTCCCTGGCAAATAAGATGGATGAATTATTGCCCCTTAACATAAAGAATATGGACTTTGGTAGATGCCGCCCTGTGTTTTACTGAAACCTGGCTCAGCGAATACATCCTGGACAGCGCATTATGGCTGCTGGGCTTTCAGCTTCTCCGTGGACTGCATTTCAGAGCTATCAGGGAAATCATAGGGAAGCATAATCTGCTTCTACATAAATTACGGTTTGCGTAAAGATGTCACAGTGTCATGCGGCTATAATTTAGAAACTGCATTCATAAACTGTAGACCGTTATAATCACCATGTCAGTTCTCCTCACTTGTTCTGGTCGGAGTTTCTATTCCACCTCAGGCTTGTGTAACAGAAGTGTTAAAACAATTAGCTGATCAGATAACAGATGTGGAGAAAAAAAAAACACCTGGACACCCTTAACATCATTCTGGGGGATTTTAACAGTGCAAACCACACCCACAAACTTACCAAAATACTGGCAGCATATAAAGTGTCCTACCAGGGACACAAAAGACCGTTTAACCTTTCCAAGATGGCGGTGTGAACGAAAGCAAGCAGCCCCTCTCTCTCTACCCATAGTTAGTATGTTTTTAAGTTCAGTAGTTTGTTCATGTGCTTTAAGCATCCAAAAGTGTGTGTAGGTGTGTGTTTCACAACCAACGACAACCACAAGATACAGCTGTCACAGTCTTCCAGACTTATGGAATAAGTCAAAACACTAAACTTGGACCAGGAAGTCACAGAGGAACTTTGAGGCCTGGAACTTTTCCACCGGCTTACAATATCAATGGCTTCCCTGCTGCATTGATCTCAGTGAGGAGGCGCCAGAAGTGTTGTGATAGGAAGCAAAAGAAGGGTAAGCACAAAGGTGTCTGGGCTAGGCTAGCCACCAGTCCACACAGACCTGAGATTTCATCCCTCATCCTGGCCAATGTGCACTCACTGAACAATAAAATGTATCACATACAGGTCCTGAGATCTGCCCAGTAAAATGCGAGGGACTGCTGTATTTTCATTTTAATGGAATCATGGCTAAACGACAACATCCTGGATTCTTCTATGCAGCAAGCTGGGCTAACATGCTACCATGTCGACAGAGTCCATATGGAGGGAGGTAAGACAGCAGGGGCGCCTGTGTTTACATCAGCGATGCTTAGTGCTGGGATGGTTCTAATAAGCGCAAACACTGTTCTCCGCTGGTGGAGTTTAAGTGCTGACCCATCTACCTACCAGGGGAACTCATCAATTCTGCATGTCGCTGTTGATATCCCCCACGAGTAACACCAGTGACAGAAGTGAGGCACTCAGTGAACTCTACCAGGCCATCAGTGAACAGCTGACAGCAAACTCAGACTTAAACACACAGATTTAAAGTGTACTGCCCAAACTCAACATGTGGACTTTACAACAAGGGGAGACAACACTTTAGATCTGGTGTACACAACCTGTAAGGGAGCATACAAGGCCTCCCCCTCCCACATCTGGGTCTCTTAGACCACATCACCATCAAGCTGAGACCTCCATACAGACACAGATTGAGAGCTATCAGTCCAACCCTTAAGAAGATATGTGTGTGTCCAGAGTGGGCCTCCTATGCTCTCAAGAACTGCTTTAATACCAGGGACTGGGACATTTTCAAACAAGCAGCCACTCACAACAACCAGACAGACCTAAAGGAGTACACTGAGGTGGTTATTGCATACATTGGAAAATGCATTGATGTCACTCACTGCAAAACTACCACTGTTCATGCTAACCAGAAGCCATGGCTGACAGGAGAGGTGCACAGCTTTTATGGCTGGTGGCGCCACAGGGCTAGCAACAGCCAGAGCAAACCTGTCCCACAGAATCAGGGAAGCAAGACAACAGTACAGCAGGAAAATATTTGGTTAATTCAGCAACACTAGAGATGCTCAGAAGACCACTCTTCCTCTGGATGAACAGGCAGTGTGTCTGGCTCCAACTAGCATGAAAAGGACCCTCAGCAGGATCAACCCACGCAAAGCGGCTGGGTCGGACAGTATACCTGGCCGTGTTTGAATCACTGTGCCAAGGGTGCTAAAAGATGTCATTGCTGTCCAATTGAGGAGAGCATTAATTCCACCCTCCATCATGTCCTTCTACGGTGGAACCACTGAACTTAACCGCTGTATCTCGGTGCGGTATAGAGGCTGCACTATGCATTTCCAGAAAAATCTGCAACGCATTGTGAACACCGCCAGCAAAATCATTGGTGTCCCGCTGCCATCCCTCACAGACATTAACCACACCCGCCTTACCGGCAGAGCTATCAGCATTGCTGGTGACAACTCCAACCCACACTCTCTCTTCAGTCTTAGGGAAAAGGTACCGGAGTCTCCGGGCCCACTCCACCAGACTGCTGAACAGTTCTTTTTTACCAGACTGTCACCAGACTACCTCAGCTGGTCTTCACTTCCGTTTTTCTGCTAAATAACATTACAATCCATGCACCTTACTGTACCATTTGCACTTTACCATTTTGCATGTGACTGTAATGTACCTTATGCACAACTGTCATATAAGTTGCTACCTCATTGCACTACTGCCCTTGATGTATATAAGTTAAGGTTTAGATACATATTTTGTATCCTTTAGTATACTTTTTGTATATTTATTTTTATATAAATCAATTTTTTTGTATTTTATTTTGTTTATTTTTGTTTGTTTCCCATTCTATTTTCTATATGCTAATGCATTTCTTTTTGTAAGAGAGAGAGAGATGTTTTTTAGATTTATCTTGTCATGCACATGGAGACAATTGACAATAGAAACCTGGAATCCTTGACCATCGCTACACAGTTTTAAAGGATGCTTATCGTGCTGATCGCTCTCAGATCACTGTCTGCTCCGTCTCATTTCAACATACAACCAAAATCTTAAATCTTGTAAGCCTGTTCTGAAGAAGTGATTGCACTGATTGGAATGTTTTTGAAACTGCTACCATATACATCAATAAACTCGCTGACACTAACATCCTATGCCAGTTTTTGTGAAAATGTACGTAAAGACCAAGACCTACTTCACATACAATAACAATAAACCATGGCCCACAGCCAAACTCAAGTGTGAGTGCGTGTGTGTGCGTGCGTGTGCGTGTGCGTGCTCACTTTTGATGGATTAAATGCAGAAGCAATAATTTCTATAGTAAATTAATATAGTATAAGCAAAAAAGAAACAAACAAAAAAAAACAGCCTTTCAGCCAAAGATCCTACGTCAATGTGAAGAGGCCTGCAGCACATTACTTACTACAAGACCCCATCCAAATCAGCACCTCCAAGTCTGAGGCTATGGTTCTCAAAATGGTGGAATGCACCCTCCGGATCTAGAATAAGATCCTGCCCCAAGTGGAGGAGATCAAGTATATTTTTGTCTTGTTCACAAGTGAGAGAAGGATGGAGCAGGAGATCGACAGGTGGATCCGTGCATCCTCTGCTGTAAAGCAGAGCTTGTACCAGTCCATTATGATGAAGAAGGAGCTGAGCCAAAAGTCAAAGCTCTCAATTTAACAGTCAGTCTATGTTCCAACCTCCACCTATGGACACAAGCTTTGGCTAGTGACTTAAAGAACAAGATTGCAGATACAAGTGGCTAAAATGAGCTTCCTTCACAGGGTGGCTGGGCTCTCCCTCAAAGATAGGGTGAGAAGTTCTGTCATCCAGGAGGAGCTCAGAGTAGAACCGCTGCTCCTCCACATTGAGAGGAATCAGTTGAGGTGGCTAGGGCATCTGATTAGAATGCCTCATGAACGTCTCCCTGGTGCGGCATTTTGGGCATGTCTGACCAGAAAGAGACCTCGCAGTGACTCAACACGCGGGAGGGTGTCTCTCAGCTGTTCTGGGAACACTTCGGTGGCCCCTGGAAGAACTGGAGAAAGTGGCTGGGGAGAGGGAACATCTGGCCCTTACTGCTTAGGCTGCTGCCCCATCTGGGACCCCATCCTCCTCCCTGTGGAAAACTCCAAACTGGCAAATGACCTCAACAGCTTCTACTGTCAATTCAAACAGTCCTCACCTTCACCTATCACTCACACAAAAGGTCTAAGACCCCCTCAGTCCCCCAACTACAAAAAAGATCTGCGACCAAGATGTGAGATGGCTTTCAGAAACAGAAAACCAGAAAGGCTGCTGGACCCAACCACGTGTCACCTTTCTGTCTGAGAGTCTGTGCAGAACAGCTAGCACCCATCTATTCAGACCTGTGATGTAGGGCATCTTGTGGACCAGGGTGATGGTGGAGCATTGTGAAGTGCCCTCTTGCTTTAAATGCTCCACCATCACCCTGGTCCACAAGATGCCCTACATCACAGGTCTGAATTACTACAGACAAATTGCACTGGTAGTCATGAAAACCTTTGAAAGACTGTTTTTGAGCCACCTGAAGGACATCCCAGGCCCCCTGCAGGAGCCCCTGCAGTTTGTCTACTGGACTTACAGGTCATCAGACAATGCAGCCAACATGGGTCTGCACTACATCCTGCATCACCTTGACTCTCCAGGGACATATGCAAGGATCGTGTTTGTGGACTTCAGTGTTCAACACCATCATTCCTGAAATCCTCCACCAGAAGCTGTTCCAGCTCATGGTGCCTCCATCTGCTAGTAGATCACTATCTTCCTGACTAACAGGTGGCAACAGGTTAAGCTGGAGAGAATTACACCAAGCACCCGATCCATCAGCACTGAAGCACCCCAAGTATTTGTCCTCTCCCCAATGCTGTTTTACACTACACTAACCACTGTACCTCAGGGGACCTCGCAGTGAAACTCCTCAAGTTTGCAGATGACACCACTCTGTCATGGTCTGATCAGCGATGGTGACGAGTGTGCCTACATACGGGAGGTGGAACAGCTATCCCGCTGGTGTTGTCAGAACCACCTGGAGCTGAATCTGCTAAAGGCTGTAGGGATGACAGAAGATTTCAGGAGAAGCCCTCCAATAATTCCACCCCTTTGCATCCTCAATAACACAGTTTCTATCATGGAGATCTTCAGGTTTTTGGGAACTACAACGTCTCACAGGACCTAAAGTGGTCATCCCACATAAACGCTGTACAGAAGAAGGCCCAGCAGAGGATGCATTTCTTGTGACAATTTAGGAAATTTAACCTGCCACAAAAGCTGCTGATTTCTTTTTACACCGCTATCATACAGTCTATCCTCTGCACATTCATCACTGTCTGGTTTGGATCGGCCACTATACTGAACAGGATCAGACTGCAACGGTCAATCAGGTCTGCAGAGAGGATCATCAGGGCCGACCTGCCCTCCAGCCAGGGCTTGTACTGCTCCAGGTCAGAAAAGAGGCAAATAGCATGTCTGCAGACCCCTCACATCCCGCTCATAAACTATTAGAACTTCTCCCCTTTGGAAAGCGTTTTAGAGCACTGTTGGATAGAGTTTATTTTCTTTTCTGCTCAAACGTGGTACATGTGAAGAAAAGAAAATGTTTTCTATAGTGTACATGGAGTAAATAAAATGTACTTTTTAAATATAGCAATTTTGCCATATAACAGAAATTTGGCTTTATTATCATCCGCAAAAAGCAGAGACGAGATCCTATGGCCACCAAACCAGAACCCCTCAAAACCTTGACCGTACCTAGAAATTCTATCCATAAAAATTATGAGCAGAACCAGTGACAAGGGGCAGCCTTGGTGGAGTCCAACCCCCACTGGAAATGGATTTGACATGTTACCAATGCAGACCAAGCTCTGGCAATACAGAGACCGAATGGCCCATAGCAACGGTTCTGGTATTCCATATTCCCGGAACACACCACACAAGAAAGGCCAAGGGACATGGTCTTTCCAAGTCTTTTCCAAGTCCACAAAGCACAAAATACATGAGCTTTTTTGAATGCTTAAAACGTTATAGAGAGGGTGGAAGGCATTGTCCATGATTTTCCTCAGTTTGGCCAGGATTCTGTCTTCTACCACTTCCTCCAGGGTGGTGAGTTTGAGTCCAATTGGCTCTCTTGATGGATTTGTTCAGTCTGTGCATCCCTAGCTTTGATGCCTGCATGACAGCATAGAAGAGCATGCTGGCAGCAACAAACTGGTAAAACATGTGATACTTATTGCAGATATTGAAGGACCTGAGCCTCCATAGGAACTAGAAGTGGCTCATGGCCTTCTTGCAAATGGGGTTAAGGTTTGCCTACAATCCAGCTTGTCATCCAACTGAATTCCCAGTTATTTATAGGAGCTGATGAAACTCCACATTGTTCCCACTGAGACAGGAGAAGGGAGGATCTCTTCCTTCTAAAATTCACCATGATCTCCTTTGTCTTGGTCATGTTCAGCTGCAGTGGTTAGCTCCAGACTTTCAATTCAATTCAATTTTATTTGTATAGCGCTTTTTACAATTGACATTGTCACAGAGCAGCTTTATATAGTAAAAGTAATTTAAGGAGGAATCTAAAAATTTTCTACAACCCCCTACACATCCCTAATGAGCAAGCCCATGGCGACAGTGGCAAGGAAAAACTCCCTCAGTTGACACAAGGAAGAAACCTCGAGAGGAACCAGGTTCAAAAAAGAAACCCATCCTCATCCCTTTGGGTAAAACCATAACATACAAACCATATAAGAAAACTGCATTACAGTCCAATATGTAGTCCGGTTGGTTATACCACAACTATAAATACTAAATAACTGCAGCAAGAGAGTTTAGATCAACAGCAGTGAAAAGTTGTCTTCACATTTGCTGTGTGCAGATCTAAACCCATATGGACCTTCATCAGCAGGAGTGAGGGACTTCCGAGATGAGAACTCCAGCCAGCATCAGCACACCAGGACAGACCACAGGACTCTCAGAGCAGATGGATCAGGAGGATCAGGATCACTAGCATGTGTACCTCTGTAAAATACAGAGAGAGAGAGGAGAAGGGAACCACTTCACAAAGAGGTCCACCAAGCCCCTATACCCTATACACACATCCAACAATGGCCATGTTATTATAGATCTTTTGCAGATGACATGACAGAGTTGTATTGGAAGTCTGATGTGTAAACAGTGAACAGGAAAGGAGACAGCACGGTGCCCTAGAGGGCTCCGATGTTACTGACCACCCTATCAGACACACAGCTCTGTAGCCTCACATACTGTGGTCTGTCCATTGTGTAGTCCTCAATGCAGCTTGATAGGGGATCCAGCATGCATGTCCTCCAACTTCTCCCGTAGCCAGCTGGGCTGGATGGTGTTAAAAGTGTTAGAGAAATAAAATAATATGATGTGCACTGTGTTGTTGGGTTTGTTCAGTGCTGAATATACCTGGCGGCATGGTGGCACAGTGGTTTGCATGTTCACCTCTCAGTAAGAAGGCCCCAGGTTCAATTCTCAGGCTCAGGGCATTTCTGTGTGGAGTTTGCATGTTCTCCCTGTGCTTGTGTGAGTTTCCTCCAGTTTCCTTCCACAGTCCTAAAACATGCACAGTAGTCCGATTGGCGGTTACAAATTGCCCCTAGGTGTGAGAATGAGTGTGAATGGCCTGGCGAGATGTACAGGGTGCACCCCAGCTTTGCCCAGAGTCAGCTGAGATGGGTGCCAGCCTCCTCACAACCATAAATAGGATTAAGAGGCTTAAAAAACTAATTAATGAATGTTTACACCCTCTGCAGCAGATGAATGGACTGCATCATCTACACCAATGTTGGGCTGGTAGGCAAACTGTATCAGGCAAACACCCTCTCCATAACCATCATAACATGAGAGGTCAGTGCTACAGGCCTTGAGGTCAATGAATCCAGTTCAACCCATTTTTCTTAGGCACAGGCACCAGATATGAAATTTTCCACAGCACTGGAACTCTCTGAAAGTTCAGGCTCAGATTAAAGAGGTGTTGTAGCACACCACAAAGCTGTTTGGCACATATTCGGGGCTTAGGCCATCTGGTCCTGGAGCTTTTCACAGGTGAAGTCTCTCCAACTCTTTCTTTACCTGAAGAGCAGAGATAGACAGACCGGTATGGGGGAAGGAGATAAGATGAGATGCGTGGCAGGGGGTTAAGGCTGGTAGCAGCAGGACCAAGGAGTGATCTAATCTGCTGAAGGCTGGTTAAGGGGGGCTTTGTAGGCGTGTTCAAGTGGAGTGTTAACAAGATCAAGGAAGTTATGACTGCATGTTGGAAAGTCTATATGCCAGAAGTACTTCGGCAGAACTTTCTTCAGGTTCACCTTGTTAAAGTCCCAGTCATGATGAAAGCAGCCTCCAAGTAAAGTGCTTCCTGTCGGTCGATAACGTCATACAGTTCGTCCAGCGCCTGCGTGATGTCGATGTGGGGGGAGGGGGGTGCTATTAACAGCGGTACAGAACACCGCTGTAAATTCTCTAGGCAGATAAAAAAGGTCTGCATTTAACCATGAGGTGTTCAAGATCAGTAGAGCACACCAACGAATCTGTTTGTACATTCAAACACCACCACTTGTTAGCCATAATGCACACACTGCCTCCCCTGCCCTCCCCTGATTCTGCAGCAGCAATAGCCGAGTCAGGGACTGAGGGATCCAGCCATGTCTCGATGAAAATAAAGACATTGTATTCCCTAATGTCCCAGTGGAAGGTCATCCTGGCCTGTAGTTCATCCAGGTTGTTTTCCAAACTTTGAACGTTAGCTAAAAGAACACTGGGAAGCAGGGAACAGTGTTGTCTGTTTTTCAGCCTGACCAGGACATGTCTCTTATCCCCCTTTTTGTCCGCCGTTGTTTCTGCGCTGGAAGTAAGCCATCTCCATTCATTAAAAAGTCTATTGGTAGGGTCAGAGATTGTGAATATTATCGTATGTCTAGAAGAGTCTGTCTGTTGTATGTGTTTACTGTGTTGCATGTTGCCAAAAAGTGGAAAATAGCACTAAAAAAACTAGACAAAATCTATAGCGACCATCCTCAGTGGTACCATCTCGGAGCATGAAAGTTTTATTTTGGTTTCATCCATCTGCAAAAATATTTTTCCAGTATCCTTCTGGTTTGTCCATGATCTTTCACAAACTGCAGACATGCTGCAATGTTCTTTTTGGACAGCACTGGAGTGGAGGGCTTTCTCGTTGCTATACTTTGTAATGTGTTACGGGTCCCAGGTTTTGGGGGACCTCAGTAACAGAAAAAGAATCTGTATAATACAGAAAAGTTAAGCAGCAATGAAGACACGGAGCGTTTAGCTTCTCATCCTGTCTGTGTCTTATTTTCAAAATCCAACATACAGTCATTATATCTACATATAACAGTGGCATAAGTGCATTAACCATCCCTGAACCAACTTGTTCCATATTATTACACTTTTCCCAATGCTCACCTTCCAGCAATTTCTAATATACATAACCATTTTTTTCTTACATGTAAAACAAGACTACAATAACAATATAGTGCAAGTTACTGTACTATTATACTGTACATTAAGCAAATGGCTGGTCTGCAATTATTCTGGACTTTTACACTTAATTCCACCACATTCCTCACTCATAAAGAAATACAAACATTTTCAAACACACACATATATAGGTATATATAGTATAATAACATTTTACATTTAGCATACATACAGTACAGTATCAGCTAATTGCAACTCTAAAACCTTTAACTGCTCTATGGTATAAGGCACCAGACAATATACAAATAAACAAATATATCTGAGCCAAAATAAAACCGTGTAAAATCAAAACTACTTAAATCTGAAGATCTGTATACCAGACAATACTCAGATAATTCCTGCAGTATAGTTAATGCCTGCTCAATGGCACCTGAAACCACCGCGTTACACATGTGCACACTTTTTCAAGTTTAATAAAGAGGCTAAAAATAGTATCGTGATAATTTTGTAACATTTCCCCAAATTAGGGTAGGCTTAAGAAAAGTTTACAGTGGTCATTTAAACAACTACTTTCCTGTATAATACAGAAAAGTTAAGCAGCAATGAAGACACAGAGCGTTCAGCTTCTCATCCTGTTTGTGTCTGAGGTGTGGGCGGAAGCTCACCCCCCCCCACCCCAAGACAACCCGGTGTGCAATTGCTCCCATGCCAAAAGTTCCACCTGTATGCTGCTTATAATTGTCATTTCTTCCATCTACATATGGAAAATAAATCGACATAACTAACTCCCCAAATTATTAGGGTAAATATAAGGTCTTAGGAAAAAGTATATAATTATTTAACAGGTTAAATAAAATAAAAACAAAAGTGGCCACCCAATTTTGGTGTGCACCACAAATGCACGTCAACTGAAGTCAAGTCAGTTTTATTTGTATAGCGCTTTTTACAATTGACATTGTCAAATAGTAAAATTAAATTAGGGAGGAATCAAAAGTTTTTTCTATACAACCCCCTACACATCCCTAATGAGCAAGCCCGCGTCGACAGTGGGAAGGAAAAACTCCCTCAGTTGACACGAAAAAAAGAAATCTTGAGAGGAACCAGGCTAAGGAGGGAACCCATCCTCATTTGGGTGAAGCCATAAAATACAAACCATATAAGAAAATTTCATTAAATTCCAACATG
>JAOUQZ010044659.1:0-11260 GCA_028564935.1 Neosilurus hyrtlii | reverse complement strand
TGAACAATCTGGTTCATTATTTTTTGTTCTGGGGAAAACTGTGGAGGATAAATCTAATAATATTAGTTTTAATATGTCACCACATCCAGGACGCTTCATTTGATATCAAATTTGTAGACCTATATCCTCGTGAAGCGAAGATATTAAATATTCAATTCCGAAGGGGTATGCCCTAATTTCAGTGATTTGTTCAGTGCATGTATATTTGTAAACCTGTGTGTTCTACAAGTTGATATCATCAAACAATATCTGGCACCAAATGAAAACGAATTCAACTGGCTATGTATTATAAAGCTTCTAATGATGGCGTCCTTGACTCTGGGGTGGTAAGCAAACTGAAGGGGGTCTTCATGACATTTGAAGAGTCAGAAGAGAAAAACCAAGAAATTATGGACACAAAAGTGGCAGAAAGGAAATAGAGGTAGGCGAGGCAGAAATCTAAAACTATTTGCCACAACTTCTACAGCTGGTTGTAGTAATGACTCAGTATAAGGAGATGAATTAAACATACAGTGAAATTAGAAGTCTTATAAAGGATTTATTTTTCTTCACCCCTTCAACAGTTTTTGTTTTTTCTCAAATAATACCAAGATTACACAAGCACAGGAACCTTTCACCTTTGGCAAGAGTTGTAAAATAAAAACCCCTGTGAATCGCCTGGTATATCTTTTCTCTTGTTGATGTAAGTACTGGAAAATACACTCTGCCTTGGTTTGCATCAAGGATTACATCCACATGATAGCCTGCAGAGGTTCAGTTTCATAGACTCACAGTCTGACTACAAGAGTTCCCCAGGGGTCAGTTCTAGTGCCACTCTTTTTTGTCCATATAACATGCCATTTTCCATCACCTGAGATGGAATATCAACAAAACACCACCCATATTTGGTGATATCAGATCAGATATCAGAGAAAAATCCTTTGTTAGGGTTGAGAAATGCTTTATATCACAAGACTTCAAGGTAATGATGGCTAATATCATACATGTTAGACAGATAAACTGTTCAAAACAAAAATTAAATGAAAGAATGGACGAAATATCCAATAGAAACACTATGACTAAGTAATAACACGCATGGAACATGGATAATGGATTAAACAAAAAACAGTGACCTACCTGGGGAGAGAAGAATCAAATCAAAACTAGAGCCACTGAATCAGCAATGGATAACGTCAAAGTCCATGCAGCACACACAGCTCTGCTTCAGAACAAATGACTTATGTGATTTTTTTTCTTACTATAGAAAACATAAATTACCACACAAGCCCTCATATAAGTCCTGACTTTCATAGGGCATGGTTCATAAAACTCCTAAAGTTTTCTCATATTATTACCCTATTGAGGGCTTTCCAGACTCCTTGATGCAGCATGAATAAAATTCAGATCTACTGTTCTGTCATTCTAATCCCTTAATAGGCTTACCGTGTCCTCTTCTGAGAACTAATGCTACTTTTTTTTTCTTGCAAGTTTATATAAATAATTTGCAAGTTGTGATAATGTTATATCCCACCTCAGAAAATTCGATGTGCAGAGTAAAGAAAAAAAAAGTCTCCACAAAAGTGTGTGGGATTTTTCTTTGCATCTGTCAGAGAACATAAAACTCAAAAAAAGCTACTTTAACCACAGTTTTACAGTTACAGGTCTAAGTGATTGTACTGGGTGGCTTTTTAAATTATTATTTGCACATGTGAAACTTCCTTCAGTACAGTTTTAATACATCATGTTTTAAAGATGACATCCTCCATATCATGTATCCATCCTCTATAGATGCCTGGAGGCACTTTCTGAGGGCTGCCATGGCTCCAAAACAAAAAAGTCACTCCTCCAAAACACATACTGTACATAAATGTGCACTGCCTCACTCTGGAATCCTCGACAATTTATCTCTAAATAATAAAAAGCCTTTGGTGCTGTGAAATTGGATCAGACCAAATAAAATGACTTGCACAGCAGTCACAGCCCTGTGACTCCCGCAGATGACAGAATGGTTTTCTTGTTATTGCCAGCGTATTTGATTTATTAACTGCTGCAACGTAAAGAGAATTTCAAGCAATACAGTCATTTAAAAACATATAAACATTCCATGGAAATTGTTAAATTTTTTAAACATTATACTGAATAAGAAAACACCTTACCCTCTTTAATACAGTCCCAACAGATAAGGTAAATGTGTGAACAAAACCACAAAGGCGATTTTTTCAGAATCAGGCTGTTTTAATCATTTATCCAACAAAATCATCAGTAGAAGTTGAATTCTCCTACATACACCTGCTCTCCTCAGAATTTCATATTTCCCCCTTTAGCAGAAAAAAACCTCTTGTTGCAAATAACTTATTTGCAGGACATTTAAGGGTTTTCTTTCATGTACTGCTTTTTTTAAATTTCTTTTACACCATTTTACTCACTCACTCATTTGCCAAACTGCTTTATCGTACAAGGGTTGCGGAGGGGCTGGAGCCCACCTCAGCCGTCTCTGGACAATGGCTGTGTACACTCTGAACAGCTCACCAGACCATCACAGGCCAACACACACACACAACCATCCCCATTCACACTCATACTTACACTTAGGGTTAATTTGGAACAGCCACATAAGTCACCTTTATTGACATATTTTGTTATAAAAATAAGGACTTAGGGTTTGATTCCCAGGATTGGGCATTTCTGTGTGGAGTTTGCATGTTCCTCACGTGCTTGCATGGGTTTTCCCTGGGAACTCTGATTTCCTCCCAGTTCAAAGACATGCACGTGAGGCTAATTGGCTGTTGCAATTTGCCCCTGGGTGTGGAGGTGTGTGTGAATGGTTGTGTGTGTTGGCCCTGCAATTGCCTGGTGAGCTGTTCAGGGTATACCATAACTTCGCCTATTGTTGGCTGAAATAGGCTCCAGCCTCTACATAACCCTAACAGGATTACGTGGCTTAGCAAATGAGCGAGTGAATGAGTAAATATGTTTGAGGTAATAAAAAATTTTTGATTAAAAAAAAGGTACTTCGAAAATACACTTACCATAGTTTAAACTTGTTTCTCCTTGTTTTGAATCTAATAATAACCGGTGAAGCGAACACACATGTTCACCTACCTTTCACATGGCACCAACTGGCAAATATAATGTAAGATCCTTGTTATTATATAATAGGGCCTAACGTTAGGTTACGTTACATTGCCTGAATGATGTGTTTATGCTAATACATTACTACTGTCATGACATTATTTATTATTGCATTAGTGAAGAAATTCAAAAACTTACCTCTTCTGAGTCTTCGGACACACATGTTCTTTGTCTAACTTGAGGACAAAACTGATCTTCTAATTATCCAATCAGATCCTGGTGTTAGACCTACTGGAAAGTTCCAGTCTATGTAAATGTAATGACTATTGTAATATTGCTTTAGTATAATTTCTATAAGCTCTTAGGTGTCTAGTAATAATAACATGAACAATATTTAGCTCACATGAATGATAATAACTTACTAGGACCAAGTGTGCACTTGTAGACTCCAGACATACAAACACACACACACACAATTTCCTGCAGAATGAAAATCGGCCCGTCACAGTACCTTCTGAGTAGCTAAGGCGAAAGGTAATAATGGGGCACGGTTACAGAGAGCCCTGTGGACAGTGACAGCGATTCTGTGTGGAGTCTGCTTGTTCCTCCTGTGCATGTGTGGGTTTCCTCTGGGTGCTTGGGATTCGTCCCACAATATAATGACACGGGTTAATTGGCTGTTCTAATTTGCGCGTAGGTGTGAATGTGAATGGATGTTTGTCCTAGAGAACAAGTTCTGCTCACAACTCTCAGGTAAAAACATACATTGGAACATACTGGAAGCCACAAAAGTGGCCAAATGCATCATGGGTGTGAATTGGAATAATTAAAATAATCTTAAAACAAATTATGTGTAATTAAACTTGGGTGCATATGGCTGTATCACATTCATTATTTTTGTTGCTTTTGTTTAACTAAAATTGAATATTGATGCTCTTAATGATTGATTCTCATTAACTATTAGGCATATTTTACAGTGTCAAAGGAAGAGGACTTCATTAGTCACCAAAACACTCTTCAGTATGCCACACGCTCTGATTATTGTCT
Source organism: Neosilurus hyrtlii (assembly GCA_028564935.1). NCBI lineage: Eukaryota > Metazoa > Chordata > Actinopteri > Siluriformes > Plotosidae > Neosilurus > Neosilurus hyrtlii. The sequence continues at coordinate 7,162 of JAOUQZ010044659.1, read as the reverse complement.
GCTTCACAAATTCTATTCCTTCACTGAGGAGCAATGCTATTGATTTATTGAAGATTTTTGAGGTTATCACCACCATGGACACACAGTGTTAAGTGTCCGGAGTTCCTGACTTGATTCTCATTGGTGTTATTCTGTCATTTGAACGTATTTGGTAATAAAGAGAGAAATTCACTCCAAGAATGTGAATAACCTTCATTTCTGGTTTCCTCATCAATAAAAATGACGAAGCCTGTAATAGTCTGTCAAGCATGACTAAGCATAATATTATTGCCACCATATTTTTAAGATGACAGACATTCTGTCTTTTTCCTTTTCTTCTCTCCCTTTCTTTTTTCTCAGACACTGTGTCATGCGTTCAAATTTGTTTGATTTTTTTTTTTAAAGGCATGATATGCATTCTCTGTTCACCATTTTAGGGCTCATTGCTCAGTGGACTGTATATCCTGCAGGATTGGTAGTGCAGTGCCAACAGCCTGACTGTAAAGGGAAAAAGAAAAGCCAAAGATGAAACTAAAATAAAGCAATGCAATAGCATTCCTTTGACATACTGTGTTTGCTGCCAAATCTGTAGACGTTCTTAATTAGCAACGAAAATCTATGAAATAAATTGGTGAGAGTTTTTTCTTTTTTGTTTCTTTTTGCGGAGGGGAAAACTCCAGAATATTCTTCATATAACTTGCCATCCCGCAACACACTGATGACAACAGAAATGGTTTGTGCTGAAATCAATTCCGAGACAGTGAAAGAGAAATGGCAAGAGCTCAGATGCTATAATAGCGATGAAGTAGAAATCATCAGTCTTTGGCTGTCACTGTAAAGATTTTTATTTGCACAGTTAGCCAAAAACTTTCTTATCTCTTACAGACAGTGTAGAAGAAGTGTGGCAGTCTCTCTCTCTTTCTCTCTCTCTCTCTCTCTCTCTCTCTCTCTCTCTCTCTCTCTCTCTCTCTCACTATTCCTATTATAGAAGTAATAAATGTGTTTTTACATACTTGCAAAGGATTGCTTTTAATTCAGGAAACTGCATATTGGATTTTTCAAAGAAGGTGTAGCAAGTTATTCCATGAAATGAATAGATTATACCAACAAGTCAAGCTTACACTATTGAAAAACACAGCATGCTTGGTGGCATTGAAGAGTGGATTGAGTTTTGGGTCGGGGAAACACAAACGCAGCCTTCTGAAACTTGTGCTTTTCAGTAACCTTTAAAACAAATCCAAGCAAAACTGAAGGTCTTCTCATACCTTAATTCAGTTTATTCATAATATACAGTTCAGGGATGTATCCTGTTTCTGGTTGTGTTAAATATGAGGCCCAATGCAAGAACACTTGACATGAGGTTGCATGTTCTGCATACAACCAGTCCATTACAGCTCGCCACACATACAGAATGTTTAGTTCTAGGGCAATTTAGTGTAGTCACTACACTACATGACAGCTAGTTACAGTAAGTATGCACATGGTACACATGGTGATTGTTTCTTAATGGATTAACCACCAGCTGTGTGGTAGCAGAGTATCATCACAACTACAAGCTTCCTGGTCCCAGCCAGAGCTTGGGATACTATCCCTGTGCATGTTCTTGCCGTGTCTGCATAAGGTTCCTCTATGTTCTCTGGTTCCCTTCCACCTCCCTCCAAACACATGAGCTCGAAATGCATTGCAACCCTGAACAGGATAAAAATGAAACAACTCCAAAAAACACTTCAGGTCTTAACTTCTCTTATCATAAGATCTATGAAACTTACAGTCTTTACTTAATTATATTACACAGTGGGCAAAATGGTGGCTTTGTGGTCAGCACGCTCACCTCACAGCATGAAGGACCTGCGTTCCAGTCCCGGGCTCAGCAAAGGCTTTTATGTGTAGAGCTTGCATGTTCTCCCTGTGCTTTTGTGGGTTTCCTCCGGGTACTACAGTTTCCTTCCACAGTCCCAAAACATGCACATTAGGGTAGCTGGCTGTTCCAAGTTGCCAATAGTTGTGTGTGAGAGAGAGAGAGAGAGAGAGTCGTTTAAACTGTTCGGACTGCAGGAGTGTATAGAATTGCTCATGAAGTTAGAGATTCCATGCTAATTTGGAATAGACCCATAGCAGAAATTTCTTGGTGAGTGGAATCTTTTTGTTGCAGATGGATAAGGTGTGTGCAGAGTGGAGGTTTGTATAAACAATAAGTCAGACGTCTGCAAAAAAAAAAAGAAGAAAAAAAAAGTTTCGAGTCTGCAGGACTATTTTGTTGTGAGTGGGTCAGGAATAAGTAATTATGCAAATTGGAGCATACTTTATGTAACAATTGCTAATGTATTTCATCTGATGAATAAAGGAGAGAGAAAGCTCATTTTCCTCATGAGTGTGTTCAAGTATTACACCTTTATCTGTAGGCACTGTATCAAAGTGTGTTTCCTTTTATCTTTTAATTTAGTGTACACTGAATATCCAAGGAAAGAGAAAGCTGACTGCATGCAGACAAAGAAAACCCCTTAATCAAAAGCTCAATTTTAGACACTTCATCAGTATCCTGTGAGAGATCACTGAAGCAGATTCAAGCACATTCAGCGATGTTCTTCACTTTATTTTTAACTTTTAGGGTTTAATACATGGAGAGTCATTGTGAGTAAGGCACCATAAAATTGGTTATTTCTAAGAAAAAGCCATTAGACAGTTAGAAAGGGTTCCACTGCACAGGTACAGCTACTGCACATGGCCTTATGTTTGTAATCACAGTGGTGGGGTGGGGGGTAGGGGGGTTGCTCCTACATACACAGTATGTTGAAAAAATGAATAATTTTAATGGGATGCATTCTTTTTTTTTTCAGGACTAGATCTATATTGGTGGCCTGGTTATCTCACAGCAAGAAGGGCCTGGGATCTATGAGGAGTTTGCATGTTCTTCCTGTCCTTATGTGGGTTTCCTCCATGTAACCTAGTTTCCTCCCACAGTCCAAAGACATGCACATTAGGCTAAATGGCTGTGCCAAATTGCCCCCAGGTGCGAGTGTGATTGGTTGTGTGTGTTGGCCCAGCAATGGACTGACAAGTTGTTCATGGTGCACCCCACATGGCCCAGTGTCTGCTGAGCTCCAGTCTCCCAGTGACCCTAACAGGATTATTCGGTTTTGCTAATGAATGAATAAATTAATAGATTTATATTCTATCTTCTGTACCTAATGGACTTAATTTCAAAGTTATAGCTTTAAAAAAATATTTCTACTCTTTGAAATGTGTGAGAAAACGCACACAAGGACTGGGAGAACATGAAAACACCACACAGAAATGTTCCAGCCTAGGAAGGACGTGCTAACCACTACACCATTGTCCCACCCTTCCTGGATCCTACATGCTGACCACTGCACCACCGTGCTGCCGTTCCTAAATCCTATTATTATCCTACTATTTCTAATTTTTTTAAAAAAACCTAATAAATAGTTATAAAATATACATGCCTGAATTTGGAAACAACTGATGCTTGTGAGTCAAAATGCAGTTTGTTCACAGGATTGCTGGGTTTACTCTACAACTTTTTTACATTGTAAAAAATATATATAAATAAAAATAGCAATCCAGAACAGCTTTGGAATGAAGCCATTATGAATCAACAGAAGCAGTTGAAGTAATAGGGGACATTTACAATGAAGCCCCGTGGTCACTTCCATCTGGAGCTCTATCATACATGTTCTCAAAGGCCCCAGAGGCTGCAACAACACTAAGCAAGAGGCATTGCACACATCTTGCAGAACAAGGAGCAGGGACAAAGCTGTTGAGAAGTACAAGTCAGGGTTGTGTTATAAATAAAATCCAAATCGTTAATGATCCCCTGAGCAAAATCAAATCCATCATCTTTAAATGGAAAGAACATGGTACCAAAACAATCCTGCCAAGAGAGACCAGCCCACCAAAACTCACAGACAGGGCAAGGAGGGCATTAATTAGAGAGGCAGCGCAGAGACCAAAGGTAACCCTGATGGAGCTGCAGAGTTCCACAGCAGAGCCTGGTGTATCTGTGCATGGGACCACAATAAGTCGTACAGTCCACAGAGCTAGGCTTTATGGAAGAGTGGACAGGAAAAAAATACTTAGTGTTAAAAATAAGAAGGCACGTTTTGAGTTTGCCAAAAGGCATGTGGGCAACTCCCTCAAAAAAAAATTTGAACTTTTCGGCCACCAAGGGAAAAGCTATGTCTTGTGCAACATATCCCATCACCCCAAGAGCACTATACCCACAGTGAAACATGGTGGTGGCAGCATCATGCTGTAGGGATGTTTTTCAGCAGCAGGGACTGGGAACTGATCTTAGTCGAGGGAAAGATGGATGGTGCTAAATACAGGAATATTCTTAAGCAAAACCTGTTTCAGTCTGCCTCTGATTTGAGATTGGGACAGAGGTTCACCTTTCAGCAGTACAATGACACTAGAGTGGTTTAAGGGGAAACATTTAAATGTGTTGGAATGGCCTAGTCAAATTTCAGACCTCAATACAATTGAGAATCTGTGGTCAGACTTGAAGAATGCTGTTCACAAGTGGAAACCATCCAGCATGAAGGAGCTGGAGCAGTTTTGCCTTGAGGAATGTGCAAAAATCCTAGTAGCAAGATGTGGCAAGCTTGTAGAGACTTATCCAAAGTGACTTGCCACTGTAAGGTACACAATACTGGCTGTATGGGGGTGAATAGTAGAATTGTGGGCAAGTTCTGTAAATGAAATGATGCAAACCTTCAAACAATCCATTTTAATTCCAGGCTGTGAGGCAACAAAACATGAAAAATGCCAAGGGGGGTGAATACTTTTGCAAGGCACTGTAGGTAAAAATCTATGTGAAATCACATTCACTGCATGAGGCATGGCTATTTCATCTCAATTTCAAATACACAGTTGGTTATTATCCATGTAGTGACTCAGATGAATATTTTCAAATCCGGTGTTAGAAATCCATCCTGGCCATGTACATGGACACATACACTTTTAGTCTCACTTAAGATCAAAATTTAATTTTAGCAGATATATCAATGGCTGTAATATACTTTTGTGTATAAATTATGCACACTCTTAGTCACAGTATTTCTTATTGCCCATTTTAGCATAAATAATTTATTGTTTTGCATATTTGCATAAAGAGTTCCTGGCATTGATTTACTGGCATTTTTGACCCAGTCAAACCATTTAAATGTTTGAGGGTTTTCTTGTGTGTACTGCCCTTTTTAAATCCTTTCGCAATATTTAATTGGGGTTCCATAAGTCCTTTTCTTATTTTGGCCTGGGCTCTGCGTATATGATCATCAGTACAGTAATGGTTTCTTTTTGGGGGGGGGTTACAGGTTTTTTTTATCTCCGCCCATCAAGAGCTATAGGAATGGGTTCCACCTGTCCGTTTGTCCATCACATTTTAGCTTCTGGATGTTTACTTGCCGTGCACTGAGACTGGGGTTTTCAAACTTGGTATGCTTGATCACTATGAGTGCTAGGATGAGTTTTTGTGTGAGTCACCTTGGCCTACTTCACAAGGTCACAGAGGCAAAACTGTATATTAGGTTTTCGGGGGATTAAGCTGGGGCTTTCAAACTTGCTGTACTTGTTTTACAATATATTGATATATTGTGAAATGGTCCTTTCAGTAGCCCTGTGTTTTTGTTTTTGTTTTTGAAGAGCAATGGCTGATCAAATTGGTTCAGTGATTGCAGATGTGCACTTCAGATTCTGTGATGAACTTTTTGGGGTTTGTTTGGACTTCATTTTACTTCAGATGGCCTGCTCTCAGGTGGAATCTACTGTGATGGTGAGTCCTTGATAAACATTCATTTCAAATGTATTTGACTTGTAGATTATTTTCCTTACAGTGTAACTCATAATCTTCTTTTCCTTTTTCATTTCAAATAATATAGCTATCTTTTAAATCACTTGCAAGACACACAGGCATCCACAACCATTGAGGGCCTTAGAGGGCTCTTTAGATATTTGTCAGGATGAAGCTGCACACTTCAGCAGTAAAGAACACCAGTCAGATTTAAATAAGATATAGATATATATATATATTTTAAGTCTTATTAAGTTAAGTTTAATTTAGATTAAAGAATAATTCTAGGTAATTGATTCATTCCCCTTAATTAAGCTAATAAATAATATCCCTGCCCTGTGATGGTCTGGCGAGCTGTCCAGGGTGCACTCCGCCCTTGCAAAGAGTCGGCTAAGATGGGCGCCAGCACCCCTGCGACCCTAATTAGGATTATGCATTCTAGAAAATGAATGAATTAATAATATCTTTTTACTAGATAATATAAATTTTCTGTAATTTGTTGGAGAATATCACGTTTAGATACCGTCAGCTTATTTGATGGCTGAAATGACCACTCATTCTGTGCTGCAAAAAAAATTGAAAGAATTTTTTTTTTTTTTTACACATGACCACTTGTAAACATTTTATTAAGACCATGACAATTAGTATTCCTCCTCATTCGATAATTTTTTAAACTGCTTAATCCTAATTAGGGTCACGGGGAGGCTGGAGCCCATCTCAGCCGACTCTGGGTGAGGGCAGAGTAAAAAAAAAAGCCCTCCAATAAATGAGTGTTTAGAGAAAGGTAAAATCAAACATGGAGAAATATCAAGAAATTACTATGAATAATTATATATAGCTATAAATTCATTAATTCATTATGCTAATTAGCTTTGGTATGTGAACCTACTTACATTACCTAATAATTAAGCTAGCTAAAAGTTTTGTTCGCTAGTCTGCCTAGCTTCTGCCCATTGATATTTTCACCTTTATTGGTCATAGCTTATGGTGCTTCTTCATGATTGTTTTTGGCCAGAAATTTGTCCATTGCCTCCATGGTCCATTCACTTTCTCATTCCTTTTTTTGTTTTCATTGTTATTCCTGTTTTAGTGATCCAGCATACTGACTTAGCTAGCTATATACAGCACATTTGTGTTTGGAGCATCTGACTGGCCTTGTTTTGGGACTACATTTTCACAATAACAGAGGAGGCAAGAGCCGAACTGCTTAATCCTATCATGGTCGCAGAAAGGCTGCCACCTACCTCAACTGACACTGGGTGAAGGCAGGGTCCACCATGATCAGCTTGCCACAGCGTTACAGGGCCAACACACACACACACACACACACACACACACACACACACACACACACACACACACACACACACACAC
>JAOUQZ010044658.1:0-11260 GCA_028564935.1 Neosilurus hyrtlii | reverse complement strand
TGGGATCATAAGATATGTCGGTATTTTCCTGCTTTGACTGGAAGATGAGTTTTTGTTTGAGTCCAATCATGCGGTACAAAAACTGCTGGGGTGACTCTTGCTCGGTTTGCCACATCAGCTCCTGAAATATCTCAGTGGTGGCCTTCTCTCCCAGATGAGATCTGATGAAGCCCTGGAGTTCGGGGAGAGACAGTTCTTCTTTGAGCATGAGCATGTCTCTGAAGGTGCCAGGTTTTACAACTCTCAGTACGCCTCTAACAATTTCTGCTTCCGCAAATCCTTTTCTTAATCCTTCATTGATCTGTTTGGTGAGGCTGGTATAGCTTATGTCAGAGCTATTGTCTCTAATTTGTCCTCCAAACACTCTAAATTCTTTACGAAGTAGATAGGAAAAGTCCTTTAAGGTTACAGGCCTCTCTGGGCTGAGTGGTGCCCTGGACCTTGAGCATAAGTAACCTTGATGACTGGGTGCGGTTGCAGGTTGGGGTGCGATAGCTTCACGCTGTCTTAGTCCCTCAATCAGTTCCTCATACACTTTCCTTAACTCCTCTATTGGCTGTTTTATAGTGTTTGCTTTTACCTTAACATGCGTGTTTGGTGAGGCATCAGACAATAATGGGGGTGTCAGATGAATGGAGATTGGGCATGGTGCATGTGACTTGTGCCGGCTGCCTTTACATTTTTTCTCTCTTTTTCAGCAGTGCAGTTCCCAGTGAAGGCAAGGAATCCTTTTTCACTTTAATCCTCCCTCCTTAGACACCCACTGGCTGACTTGGCTGAGGCAGTGGTCTGGTCACCGTTGTGGTTCTAGTATTACTGGACATGCTCCTCAACGTCTGTAGAGGAGAGATCCCGGATGAGCCCCCAAAGTTTGTTATGGGCCCCCAAAGTTTGTATTGCCTGGGTGGCCACTGTGACAAAGATAACTGTGAAATAAAAGTAGAGTCTCAGAGCAAGAAACACATGAGCACTTGCATTTTTCTCCAGATTGTGTCTTTGTATTTAAATCCTTTTAACTCATTTACAAGTTTACATCCAGTGCATTTATTGTCCATCATACCAAGAGTTACAAAAAAATAAAATACATAAGATGCATCTGCTTCACTCCAGCTGGGACTGAGCACCTTTAAATGTATATGTGTTCCCTTTAGCTTATTGTGTACAATAACCATAATAATACAATAACAACAATAACAATAACAACAATAACAACAACAACAACAACAATAATAATAATAATAATAATACAACAATAGTAACAATAATACAGGAATAAATCTAATAACCTTTTGGTGTCAAACATTACAGCACTTCCAACATTTATTAAACTCGTACAGCATTCTGCATTCTCAAAACACTCAAATGCATATCAGGAGACCTTCAAAATTTAGTGGAGCAATATACATGAAACATGTGGGTTACAATAAAACTAACAGTGGAAATCTTGCGATAATGACGCGAAATCTCGCGAGATTACTCGCGACACGGCTTGCCAGTAACCGCTAATACCTAATAATCGCTAACATGCTAATAACCTCGACTTAACTTTTACAGACCGGCTGTAAAACTACCCAAATCATTACCTCATCATCATTAGCTTGTACAGTGAATATACCAAACTCAGTGCTTACAATTGCATTAATTTTAAACAGATACTAACCTGTGAAATAAAAGTAGAGTCTCAGAGCAAGAAACACTTGAGCACTCGCATTTTTCTCCAGGTTGTGTCTGACAGGAACAGGAAGTTGGTCCGCAATAGACAACCGGGAAGGGGCCGCCTGCAGTGCCACAGGTTCCGCTTTTTATCCCTTACTCTTCCTTATTTACACAGGACTACATTTTCCAAATATGAAATAATAATTTTATTCATTAATAAAGTACCTCTGCACTGTTAAAGTGGCAACATAACAAGATCTGACCTATTTCTTTAATAACAAATGTGGTTGCACCCATTTAGGGTGCACCACACTCGCCACAATTCCAGGGGATTGTGGATGGTAAGGAATGTGAAAATGCCAGTTCAGCGATAGGTACTTGCACAAATCTTGGGACACCTTAGAGGGGAATGGGGTATCTTTGTCTAAGTCAATGGCATGCAGTACGCCGTACCTAGGAATAATCTCCTTGGCGAGTACTCGGGTGACAACTTTGGTGTTTTCCCTACTACATGGAAAGGTCTCCACCCACAAAGAGAATTTGTCTACCAGCACCAAAAGACATTTAAAGGGGCCACATGTGGGCATATGTGTGAAATCGACCTGCCTTTTCAGGAATAGGACGGTTAGTATTGGTAGACTTTCATGTTTTGCTGTAGCTTTTGTGACATTGTTTTGAGCGCATATTAGACATCTAGACAATAGTGAGTTTACCCCGGCTGCAAATTAGCAATACAAAAAAGTTTTGACATCTTCCAAGACCCCCTGTCATGCGCGGTGTGTCATGCCATGAAACTCGCGCACAAGGAACGGTTAACAATGTGATGGGAGACAGAGGCACTGATTATTATCATACCACAAACCATCAGGACTATTATAAACGAAAGATACTGCCAGTACGCAGTGTCAGAAGGTGTGGCGGACCCTTGAATGGAATGCAGGTCAAGATCTGGGATGAGAGTGCTAACCATATAGGAAACATCAGATGGCAAAAGCTGTGAAGAAAAGAAAATTTGAAGCTGTGCCGCATGTTTTGCCGCGCGATCAGCAAGAGAGTTAACCTTAACATCTGGAGAGTCCCCAGATGAGTGCACCTTCATCTTAATCATCGCAAGCATACAAGGAAAATAGCATGCATCAATGAGGTCCTGCAATAATGATAAGTAAGAAATAGGCTTACACTCAGCAGAGCAAAAACCTCTAGACTGCCAAATACACCTGAAATCATGAGTAACGCCAAAAGGATAGCATGAATCAGTGAAACATCTTTTCCCTTTGATAAAACACAAGCCTGTGTGAGTGCAAATAGTTCAGCAGCCTGGGCTGAAGAGAAAGGCAGGGTAAAAGATTCAACAACAGTGTTGGGAAGCGCACACACAAAGTACCCACAAAGGAAAGAGCCATCACAGGGCTTAAAACAAGTACTGTCCATGAACAGAGCATCACTCCCCATCAGCGGACTGAAGGACATGTCGGAGCGGATACTCGTAGAGTGAACAATCTCAGCCAAACAATCGTGAGCTGTGTCAGGGAGAGTGTAATCTTGTACATTAATTAGGCAAGCTAGGGCATGACCGAGGAATTGGCCTAAAATTTCCAAATTGCTAGTCGATCACAGAATAGTCCCATAACCAAAACTACGCTGTGCCATCATATGTTGAGTTTGTAAGTACTGTAGAACCTGTTTTACCTGGTGTGGTGAATGCAAAATCAAAGGGTGTGAGAAAAAAACCCAGCCCTGAGACATGCGGGCAACCCCGGGGCGACGGAGTCAAGTGTTTTTGAGAGAAAAGCCCCCCCCCCCCCCCCATGCTCCTGAGCCAGCACAAAAGATGCAGTCTCACCATGTTCACAGGCATAAAGTTGAAAAGGCTTGTGGTAGTCTGGTAGTCCTAGAGCTGGAGCAGAACAGAGCACACTATGAAAAGCCTCGTAGGCCTCAATTATATCCGGGGGCCAGGTGAGAGGCTGCTGCAGCGGATCCTGGTGAGAAATAAAAAAACGCAAACATTTGTCATAAAATGAACAGTCAGGTATCAACTGTCTACAGTAGTTAATGAGTCCCATGAAAGCCAGCAGAGCGTGCTTAGTTGCAGGACGCTTTGTTTCCAGAATTACCTTTATCCTGTCTTGGGAGAGCTGCTAACTCCCTTCTGAGATCTCGAACCCCAGATATTTCACAGTCTCCTGGCAGAGCTGGAGCTTGAACTTGGAGACCTTAAAGCCCTTTTCACACAGGTGTGTAAGAACATCCAGGGTACCCGTTTTGCAATCCACCCTGGACACAGCGGATACTAAGATGTCATTCGCGTAATTGAGAACAGCAGAATCACCAGGGAGGGTTAGATCGCTAAGTGCATCTCTTACTATAGCTGCAAAGATGGCAGGTGAGTCAATGAAGCCCTGGGAAAGGCGTGTCCAGGTGTACTGCTTGCCCCAGTGCATGAAGGTGAAAAGAGGCTGTGTCTTCTCATCTACAGGAACACTGAAGAAGGCAGAACAGATATCAATTACAGAGAATTGTGAGTGATGGCATGGAATAGATGCCATGACAGAAGCGACATCTGGCACAACAGGTATCACAATGTCATTAATCCTACGTGAATCTTGGGTGAACCTCCAGGTCCCGTTAGGCTTGGATACTAGATTCACAGGTGTGTTGTAGGAATTTACACACAGTTTTACAACCCCCTGCTGCAATAGGGAGGTGAGAATAACAGCAATACCATTGGATTTCTCTTCGGACAACGGGTACTGTTTTACAAACACAGGATGAGAATGTTTCGATTTGGCTGAGTATGGAGCACACTGAACAAGTCCTACCTTGTCCTTATGGGACGCTCACAATGGCGAGTCATCCCACAGCTCACATGGCCAGTTGGCCTCGTCGTAGGCGATGTGTCCGCAAACCGGGTCAGGTCTCCCTAATGTAACATCAGCGAGACAACAAATGTCAACATCAGAATTTGCCAAATGAGAAAAAGGAACATCAGGCATTGAGACTGTTAACTTAGAACCAGCAAACGTAAGAGACAGATGGAGACGACTCATAAGGTCCCTCCTTAACAAGTTAAAGGGACACTCGGGCATGTACACAAACTCATGATGGAAAAATATTTTGGGGTCACTTGGACATGTAATTTGGGAGTATAAAAGGATTTAACAGGTACCCCTTCTATTTCCACAGAGCAAATGTACCGATGAAACACCGGTCCTTCAAAAGACCGCCCCAAAGTGGACTTAGTAGCCCCAGTATCCACTAAGAAAGGATAAACACAACTATCAACACCTAATTCTATAAAGGGAAGGTCCATAACCTGTAGTGACTCAAATGTGCAATGCAACATAATGGGGTTAGGGCTCTGCGGGCACCCCTATGTGTTAAGGCTGTCTGCTTGAAGTTGGAAAAAAAGGGTTTGGGTTGGGGTGATTGGGAACATTAGTACAGGGATTATTCTGGTGAGGGGTCGACGCCACATTTCCACCTCGAAAATTAGCCTCACGAATTTTCTTTCTACAGTTTCTTTCCCGATGACCTTCTTTAACACAGTAATAACACACTCTAGGGAAATGGGGTACAGCATTACCCTGTCCCCTCCAATTATTTCTGTTGGTCGCAGGGAAGAGGCCGTGTCTGGAATCAGACACACAAGCAACTTGCTTACAATCCAAAATTCCATCACCTTCCATTGTCCTTACACGCGCACCCAAAGTCCTAACTGTCATCTTACTTCTATCAGAGAGTTGATATTTCAAAATCCTTTGGACCTCAGGGCGACAGTTATTCATAAAAGTAGTAGTGAAGAGGGGATAAGGCTCTTCTGCCTCTAAAACCATACCTCCTAGCAGGGTCCAAGTTTCTTTAAAGCAAGTGTAAAATTTGGAAGTGCTCTCACCCTTCTCCTGCTTACAATTAGTGACTTGTGAAAGATCTCTATTAGATCTTACCCTTCTCCAGTGCTCTTTCAGTTCATTCAGTGCTCTTTCAGTGTCCTGCCAGAAAATGTAATATTCACATTTTTTTTTAGTCCCTCCATCCCCTGGCACAAAATGTGCAGGCTTAGTGTTCTTGGAACCTGGATGATAGGAAAGACAAAAGTCAAAACGGTCAAAAAACAGTGCACATCGAGCCTGACGTGGGTTGAGGTGTCTGGCTTACCGAATGTATTCCAAGTTCTTATGATCGGTCCACACGACAAAAGGCAGTTGTGCCCCCCTCCAGCCAGTGCCACCACTCCTCGAGCTAACTTGATTGCTAGCAACTCACGGTCCCCAACGCAGTACTTCCTCTCCGCTGGAGTTAGCTTCCGAAAGAGGGTACAGGGATGCAGTTTCTCGTCCATGGACCGTTGTGACCGGATAGCCACCACTCCAACATCTGAGGCATCAAACTCCACTAGAAATTTCCTTGAGGGATCAGAAAGAGTCAGTATGGGTGCAGATGTGAATCAGACCTTAAGTAATTTAAAGGCTACCTCTGCCTTGTGAGTCCAGGAGAATGGGGAGGAGGACATGTGAGTCAGCACGGAGATAGGGGCAGCCACAGTGCTGAAGCTCTGGATGAACCTCCTGTAAAAATTAGCAAACCCCAGGAATCTCTGCGTCTCCTTAATGGAATTCAGGGTAGGCCAGTCGTGGATTGCCTTTGTCTTGATGGGGTCTATCTGGACCATACCTGGCTCAATAATAAACCCTAGGAAAGACACCTTGGACACATGGAAGGTCCACTTCTCAGGTTCGACAAATAGGTTGTCTGTGCTGAGGAGGCAGAGTAGGACCTGTCTGACATGTTGAATATGTTCATTCATGGTTTTAAAAAATATGAGGATATCATCCAAATAGACAAAAACACAACTGTTGAGCATGTTCCGCAGCTCCGTCATTTATCAGGGCCTGGAATACAGCAGGGGCATTGGTCAATTCAAAAGGCATAACCCAGTACTCATAGTGGCCAGTCGAAGTGTTCGACTCATCACCCTCCCTGATCCTGACAAGATGGTAGGCATTCTGCAGATCCAACTTGGAGAATATGGAGGCACCCTCTAACGCGGCGGACATTAAGGGTAAGGGGTACTGGTTCCTGACAGTTATACTATTGAGCCCACGGTAGTCTACGCAGAGGCGCAGTCCTCCATCCTTCTTCTCTACAAAAAAAGAAACCAGCCGCTGCGTGAAAGGATGATGGACAAATGAATCCAGCGGCCAAGGCTTCCTTAATGTAGGTATCCATGGCGTCCTGTTCAGGAGCAGACAGGGAGAAGATTCTTCCTCTGGGGGGCATGGAAACAGGTTGCAAATCGATAGCACAATCATTAGGCCGGCGGGGAGGGGCAATACCATGGCTCGTTGCTTGCTGAAGACCACCTTGAGGTAAAGTACTCAGCTGGGACTAGGGACAGGTCAGGAGGCTCAGGAGACTTAGAAGACTGAGGTGGTGGACTTGGATAGGGGCAAGTGACATGACAGGTGGGACCCCAAGAAAGGACAGACCCTGAGCTCCAATCCATATGGGGGTTATACTTCGTTAACCAGGGGAAGCCCAAGACTGCAGAAAACTCAGAAGAAATTATTAAATGAAAGAAAATCTCCACTACGTGGTTCACAATTCTCAACAGGAGAGGGGTCAGTTGTCCAGGAAACTTGACCGCTCACCAATGGTCTTCCATCAAGGGCAGTCACACACAAGGGAACATCAAGCGAGGCAGCAGGCAGTGAGAGGCTCTTGGCAAGGGTTCGATCCATAAAATTTCCCACGGCACCAGAATCTAAAAAAAGGCCTGGAGAGGGTGATGCCGACAGGAAATGGTGATAGGTAAGAGGAAGCCAGAGGACGAGAATCCAGGAGAGGCACTTATCCCCGTCACAACCCTCCTGTAGCTGAAAGGGGTCTGGCTTTTCCCCTCTAGCTCAGAACAGGAGTCATGGAAATGACCCGGCTTGCCACAGTACAGGCAGCAGTGCTCCCTCATGCATCGACTTTGCTCAGTCTTGGATAGACGAGTTCCACCAAGCTGCATGGGTTCAGGGTCCTTGGGAGGGAGTTGGACAATGAGGCTGGCACCTCCTGAGGATTGTGTAGGCCTCCACCTCTATTTGGTTTTGTCTCGGTTGCGTTCTCAGAGTCGGTTAGGTCCTCTCCCTGCTCCCCGTAGGCCAAGAGATCTTTAAGGATGTCAGATAAGCCATTGTAGAACGTGGTGATGAGGGCCTTTGAGTCCCAGCTGCTCTCTGCCATCAGGATTCTGAAAAGGATGGCGTAATCCGCTGCTGGTTGAGTGCCTTGGCAAAAGTTGGAGAAGGAGTTTGGCTGCTTCATGACCTGTGGCCGATTGGTTAAAAACCCGTTGCATTTTCCTGGAGAATGCTTGGAAGGTCTCACAAGAGGGACTTCTCTGTTCCCACAGAGCCTTTGCACAGGCCAAGGCTTGGCCGGTTAGGAGGATTATGATGTACGCCACCTGGGAGTGCTCAGATGGAAATAAGGAGGGTTGTAGCTCAAATGTCAGTTTACACTGGTTCAGGAAGCCACAACACCCCCCGGCGATTACCATCATCTGGGGTGTTGGCAACCTGGGCTCTTGAAATTGGCCTGAAGTTGCTGAGGTGGTCCTTCCTAGGTCCTGATCCTTGCAGGGACTGAAAAATTTCCTCCAACAACCTCTCATGTTTAGCCAACATTTCCCCCTGTAAGCACCTTTATGGCTTTGAAGCCCCATTCCCTGGCTGGAAACGACAGTAATGAGAAGCTCCATGTGGCTGGGGGTTATGGGGGGTTCCTCTGCTGTGTCCATTACTTGGCTGGGCTCTTCTGTCAAGGAGGTGGTTGCCTGAGGTGAGACTTGAACCCGGGTCTGCAGCACACTGAACTGAGTAGTACCCCACTAGGCTATGGAGGTGGACACAATAGCAGAGTCCCTGACACAAAAGCAAAGGGTAGAGTACTTCCACGGATTTATTTAGCTGTGGAAAAAAGGCAACAAGCTTGGCAGCCTCAAAAAGGTCCAGGTACCAAAAAAACTCTCAAAAAATAAAAACAGTCACAGAGTGACTTAACAAAGAAAAGTACTTTCTAAGTGTAGTAGTAAAGTAAAAAGCTCAGACTAAACAAAAACAGAGAAAATCATAGGTACAAAAAGTATCCACTGTAAAAAAATAAAAGGCTGGAAGGCAAAAAATGCTAAAAATGAAAATCATTAAATAAACCATAAACCACTAAAGGTTAATCCAGAGAGAAGGCTCAGGAGAGTTCCCACATGAAGACTTGAGAGCCCAGCAAAGACAGAGCATGGGCAGGGCACTTAAATACACCAGCATAACAAGGCCCAGGTGATAGCAATTATAGCTGATCGGGACAGAGGTGACATGCAATATGGCGACATCTGGTGGTGGAGATAGGTAACAACGTCATAAGTCCTCTGACACCTGTAGAGAACTCATGAACACTTTACTTTATTCCTGGAACACAAAGAAAAAAACCATAACACACAGAATAATTTACAGCACTTTTAACTCTCGCGGGCATCCCCGGGGTACTTCTTGAGTCTAGTAGCGTGGATCCACTGTGGAAAAATGTTGGTTAGAACAGCTGTTCATGTGATCGTGACTATTTCTGCTGGCCCCGCATATTTACACTCACCCAGTTTGCTTGGTTTTAATGATTTTACCAAAACCGCATCCCCCACCTATTAAGGGTGGGTATTGTTTGTGGAGATAGCCAGAGCTACCTTTGTCATTTGTTCATAATTCTTAGAAAGGGTGTTAGTAAGGGCAGCAGAATACTCATCGATATGCACATAAAGGTCTGGGGTACCAATAGCACTCTGACCCTTTCTCCAAGGGACTGAGAATGATCTTCCAAAAATAATTTCATGAGGAGAGAGATGTACATCTTTCCTTGGTGTCATTCTAAGTTCCGCCAACACTGTGGGCAAGAGATCAACCCAATTTTCACTTCCTGTTGCCTGCATGGCCTTTGTCAACTTGTCTTTCAATGTTCTGTTTGTTCTTTCCACAATTCCAGAAGATTGTGGGTGATAAGGAATATGAAAATACCAGTTTAGTGACAAATACTTACATAGATCCTGTGTCAACTTGGAAGTGAATGGGGTGCCTTTGTCTGAATCAGTGGCGTGTGGCACCCCGTATCTGGGAATGATTTCCTTTGCCAGCGCGCAGGTAACAACCTTGGCATTTTTTCTGGTGCACGGGAAAGCCTCAAACCATCGAGAAAACTTGTCGACCAATACTAAGAGGTATTTAAAAGTGCCACATGTTGGCAGGTGTGTGAAATCGACTTGCCATTCCATGAATGGAGCTGTTGGTATTAGTAAGCTTTCATGTGTGGCTGTGGCTTTTGTGATGTTGTTTTGAGCACATATTAAGCACCTAGTCCTAGCAAATTAAAGCCTGGTCTTAGATTAGTAATGCAAAAAAGTTTAGACATATCTTCCAGGACCTCGATTTGTGTGCGATGTGTCACACCATGAAACTTGCGCACAAGGAACAGTAAACAGCGTGATGGGAGGCAAAGGCATTGAAAAGCATTGTACGACAAACCATCAGGCCCCACCGTTGCTGAGAGAGACTGCCAGTAAGCAGTGTTGGAGGGCATGGCAGACCCTTGAACGGAATGTAGATCTAAATCTGGAATGAGGGTGCTTACCATATTGGAAACGGCAACGGCTGGCCCTGTGAAGGGAAAAAGGTTTGGAACTGTGCCGCATGCTTTGCTGCATGATCAGCAAGGGAATTACCCTTAATTTGCAGAGAATCCCCAGATGAGTGCGCCTTAACTTTGAGGATCGCAAGCATACAAGGAAGGTAGCATGCATTAATGAGGTCTTGAACTAAGGATGAATGAGAGATGGGCTTTCCCTCAGCGGAGTAGAAACCTCAAGACGTCCGAAATCATGAGCAATGCCAAAAGCATAGCTTGAGTTGATATAGATAGAAACATCCCTTCCCTCTGATAAGACACAAGCCCTCATTAGTGCCAATAACTCAGCAGCTTGACCTGAAGAGATAGGCAACACAATTCGACAATAGTATCCAGAAAAGCACACATGGAGTATCCGCAGAGGAAAGTACTGTCACAAGGCTTAGAGCAATAGCCATCTACAAAAAGAATGTCTCCTCTCTCTAACGGGTTGGAGGAAAGGTCGGGTGGATGCTTGTGGTGTGTACAATCTCAGCCAGACAATCATGAGCCATATCAATTCAATTCAATTCAGTTTTATTTGTATAGCACTTTTTACAATTGACATTGTCACAAAGCAGCTTTACATAGTTAAATTAAATTATGGAGGAATCTAAAAATTATCAGGGAGAGTATCATCCTGAGCATTTATTAGACGAGCTAGAGCATGGCCTACGGTGTCTATTGAGGAAATGGCCCTAATTTCCAAATTGGTGGTTGAGCACAGGATGGTCTCATAACTGGACCTCTGCTGTGCAGTCGTGCTGAGTTTGAAGATTCTGTAAAACCTGTTTTACCTGATGTGGTGAATGTAAAATTAGATGATTAGATTAGTTTGGGAACCACGGGATTTCATCCCTGCTTTTTGCGGATGATGTTGTCCTGTTGGCTTCATCAAACCAGGACCTTT
>JAOUQZ010044657.1:0-11262 GCA_028564935.1 Neosilurus hyrtlii | reverse complement strand
AAAAAAAAAAAAAAAAAAAAAAAAAAAAAAAAAAAAAAAAAAAAACTTTTGCCTACAATTGAAGGGAGAAAAAAAAACAAAAAATATAATAAAAAAGGAAAAATAAAAACAGACAGATGAAGACTGAAGCAACAGGAAAAGTAAGGACCAATCAGGGTTCAGTTTGAGTTCAGTCCAATTTAAAGGCTTCCCGGAAAAGTCTGACACGCCGTGAAGAAGCAGGACAGAAACAACCGTAACCTTTTTTACTCTCAACATTTACATTTAAAAACAAAACAAAAAAACCTCTGGAGACCCTCTACAGACCACAGGGGTCAAGCCCCGGGTCTGTGGACCAAATCCGGCTCGCTGCCTCTTTTTCTGTGCCCCGTGAGCGCTTTCAAACAATAACATCACCACGAAATGGAATTCATTGATGACGGGTGTTCGGTGATTATTTGGCCCCCGATGAATAATTTAGTAATGTGGCCCTCAGTGAAAAGGAGTTTGAGACCCCGATATATATACACAGAGAAAGAGCTGAAGATTTACAAATGTGAAGTGTGCGTGCAGACGATCCATCATATCCCAGAACGACCCTGTAATGCCGAGCGCTGCGTCGCGGTAGGGCTGCGGCGATATATCGGTAGATCACGATATAACCGTTTATACCCTGATTTAGAAACATCGACTTTCTTTAAGAAAAGGATCATATTACATGTTAGGGAGGTCGTATCGCTCATCCCTACTTCATCATTCAATTATAAATACAGTGATACAAAAACGAAGCGCATGACATCCTCACGTTTCACAGAGGAACCTTGAAGCTTGACACAAACAGTGATTTGATTTACATTATCATGAGACATATCGAGACCCACCGATATTACAATGATAATAATAATAATAATAATAATAATAATAATAATAATAATAACAGTGATGAGATTTTGCCCCCATATCGCCCAGCCCTATGTCGCGCCCCCTGCCCGGTGCTGATGCTCAGTGTTTTGTTTGTTAATCATAATCACAATACTCGCTTTTACAACACTGCAATCATATTGAAAAAGCATTTTAATAAGGACACCGTATGGATACCGTGCAGCCTCGATTACATTCCACACGCCGTATGCTCCAGAACGCAGCGTCTTCAACAGACATGATAAAACGGTACGCGCGTCATAGCATACAGAAAGGAAAACAGAAAATCACTGAAAGCAAATAAAGAAAAAAAGAGAAAAAAAAAACACAAATAGAGCATTGCATCTGCAGGAATCGATCGGCTCCGGTTCCACACTTCCGCAGCTGTAGAGACTTGTGCGAGCAGGTTAAGAGATAAAACAGGACCAACAGATTACAGGTTCACTGAAAATACAGCCAGGGTCCATCCGTCCGTCCGTCCATCCCAGGAATAAACTCAGAGGTGGACATTCTGGTCATTTTTTTTGGTCCGTTCCACTTTATTGCTGAAAAAATAAATAAACAAGGAGGTGTGATTAGCGCTGGACGCTCCGGAGTGGCAACTAAATAACAATTTGTGCAGTACGGTGGTGTAGCGGTTGGCACATCCGCCTCATAGCAAGAAGGTCCCGGGTTTGGATGCCAGGCTGGGCGACTTCGCTTCTGTGTGGAGTTTGTATGTTCTCCCTGATCTTGTGTGGGTTCCCTCCGGGTACTCCGGTTTCCTCCCACAGTCCAAACACATACATATTAGGATAGTTAGCTGTTCCAAACTGCCCCAAGGTCTGCATGCGGGTGTGAAGGGTTGTGTGTGTTGCCCTGTGATGGTCTGGCTAGCTGTACGGGGTGTACCCCACCTTCACCCAGAGTTGGCTGAGATAGGCTCCAGCCTCCCCGTGACCCTGAAAGGATTAAACGGTTCGATGAATTAATATAAAATGTTGAGATAGATAATAAATAATAAAAAGAGTTTACACCTCGTGAGATAGAATCTTCAACAGAATAATAATCGAATCGACCCGCGACCCTACAGCCCGTACGGTTTCACCTTCCTGACGTTGAAACATTTCCAATAACACCGCTCATCCATCATCCGACACCAACATGTGAACCATCATCAAAAAGAGACTCGAGAAGTGTTCGTTACCTTCGTCGTCCTCTTGGCCCTCGGGACTCATCTGATAAACACACAGACGAACAAAATCAGCACGATGACCTCATAAAATAAACACTACGAGAGTAAAGGTGAAACGAGGTTAAAGGTCAAGAGACCTAAAGAGAACGTTTGGTTTCTCCATCACAATGATCAACAACGCAGATAATTATGGCTAGTATTTAGTGTGTCGGAACGGCACAATCTGATTGGTTCATTATTTTGGGATGATGGACATTAAGCAAGAACAAAAGGCAATGGGGGGAAAAAATAACACTAATAGGATTTTGTTTAAAAAGTACCCGTGTGACCACGTGAAACCCCTCGGCTGAAGGTGAATCTTGATAAAATCGAATTACACAATGTCTTAATAATAATAATAACAACAACAATTAAAGCCTTATAATTACTGTAATAATTAACACATACAGGGGCGGAATTTAGCAAAACTGAGCCACTGGCCAACAGGATGAATGAAATTGTTAAACTGCTGGTCCTCCTTCATATTTACTGGTCAGGAACACTGTATCTTCTTTCCCTGGTGGATTTGTCGGGTCACCAGCAGGATGACTTGCTAGCTAATTCCACTCGCCGTACAGACTTCTGACTCGCCACGGGCCAGCGGACTAGGGTTAATTTCCACCCCTGTATATACTTCATTTTAAATAGCAAAGCACAGGCAGGCAGGCAGACAGCAAGAACTATACCAAGTATGACCAAGTAAGGGGGATTTAAATACGTTATTCCGAGTGGATAATACTTTTCAAAGTGATGGACATTCACAGGTTGAATCAATAAAAGCACATCAATATAACATCGTTTGTTTCTTATGTTTCCTGTCTAGTGGATTATATAACGGGCAGTGGTGGCGTGGTGGTAGGGTGCTAGCTTACTGAAGGTCGGCGGATTAAGCCCCACTATCACCGGGATGTCACTGACGCCCCCAGTGAAGCTAACTGGGTTATCAAAGGCTGGTCATGTCTCTCACTGTCCGTGGTGACAGGAATGTAAAAGAACCGTTGCTGTCGTTCGTAAAGAGGAGGCTGCATCATCGTCGGCGTGTTCAGCCAGGCGAGCTGTCCAGGGTTTACTCCGCCCTCAACCAGCTGATCTAAGTCGCGACGCTAATTAGGATTAAACGACCATCCAGTCATCAAATCAAGACTTCAGACTTGGAAAAGAAGACTTAAAGCGATGACTGGATTTGTCAGACGGACCCCATTTGATCACCAGGGACAGGATTGGGCTCCCCTGCTCTACTGGGTTTGCTGAGATGATGAGTTGTTTTTTTAACGGCGATTGCAGACTGTACTAGCGCGTCATCGCCACTCTTTGGTCTGGAGTTCTGTGCTTTGGCTTACAGACTAATTCTGACAGACGGTTTACACAGTCTCTGGCTTCTCTCTCTTTCTAGAACACACACAGCAGTTTTTTCTCCTTTTATGGTTAAAAAGTCATCTCTTCTCCTTTCTGACATCACTTCCTCTCACAGATTTTAGCCTCTCGCTGGGACATCACACCTCTTCATCACCCCATCGCGCCTCCTCATCACCACCTGTGCTCTTCATCACTCGGAACCCAGGAATAGAGAGAGATCTTATCTTTTCATGGCTCTCATAATGGGTCCAAGCCTCTACTGTAATTGCTCTTTATTTTTTTTTATATATATATAAAAATAAAAGCTTTCATCATCACATCTTCCTCTTCATCACCGCCTGTGCCCTCGTTAGTCTCTTCTCTCGTCCCACGGAAGTCGCTGCTTGCAGCTAAATCCTAAATGTCTTTGTTTGATCCTGTATTATGGTGATTCTATTTATTTTTGTACGGCGCTTTGGCTCAACATCTGTTGTTTTTACATGTGCTATGAAAATAAAGGTGACTTGACACACACACACACACCTCCTGAGTGATCTGGCTTCATACACAGTGTTGTCATCATCGTCACTTTCCAGCTGGGCCATCTCCACCGTGTCGTCGTAGTTTGCCAGAAGACCGTATTTTTTTCTGGGTGTGGAAGATTTCTTCAGACTAAAAATCACAGGAATATAACAATAATAAGTTCATGTTTTCTCAACTTCTTTATCCACCTGCCAAGTAAAAACCAGCACCGTCGTCTCCATCTCTAAAAACACAATGTAAAAATAAAACGTAAACACAGCGTCACGTTACAAATGTCTTCTCCGGAAAGTAGACTTTACATGTGGTGGACAGTAGTGCTTTTCTCAGATATTAATTGCTTTTTCTAAAGCAGCATAGTCCTGTATAGCTTGCTGAAATATAATTGGGATTGGATGTGAAATACTTTCCGTACAGAGATCCACATCAGCCTGATGAGCATGTCCGTCAAAAAGAGTGTCTTCTCCGGAAATGACTGTCACTAATGCTGTCGTTACTGTGGCGAATAATATATACAACTAATGTTGCATGAAACCTGCTCAGATCATGTGTTTAGTGAGCTTTAATTCTTAACGCTGTGGATTCTTTACAAGCGGTGCTGCCAGGTCATGTGTCAAAAAACGTCCTCTCCGGAAAGCATTTACAGTTACAGTAACATACAGTTAAACAGAAATATATAGCACCATCTGTTCATTTTTCACATGTATAAGCATTGATACATTGTCAATATTATTGTTTAAGGAATATATGCAGTAAAAACTTTTTTTGACTTCTATCTGAATTTTAATTCAATTAAAACTTAAGATTTTCTCTTTGTGGTAATAATATATATTAACGTCAGTCCATCTCGAGACTAATCGAAATGCAAATATGTAACTATATACATATTTCTGCATGCCTTATTCTGATACACTACAAGCAGAGGCACTTATTCTAGAGACCCTGTACCCGTGATACTTACACCTAATTGTCAAACAGCCTACACACTCTTGGAGGTGATTTCTGAAGGCCGCCGTGGTTCGGCGGGTCGTCGAGTGGAACAGGGTGGAACCACCGACCTTCTAATCAGAAACCCAGAGCCTTAACCCCTGAGCCGCCACTTAATACGAGCTCATGCGTGGAAATCAGGAATAACTCCAACAAAATATAAATACTGGATGAAAGTCGTTCATTAAGATCATCCGGTCAGTTCCTGTGATCATTCTCTTTGGATCTAAAAGATATCTGAGCCAATCGAGATGGACAAAACCATCAGTTTTGAGGCAGTTTCTACTGGTGACACTAAACCCACCATGCTGCACCTGCTGGGAGGAGGGAGCACCAAGATGGCGCCTGGCGGCTTCACCTTCTTGAGCTCGTGCACCTCTACGTTTGTTTAGAGCGTGACAGGAACTGAGGGTGGACTGTTTTCCTAATAACGGCTTTCTATACAACCGGAAACAGGGTTTTATTTTTTTGTTTTTTTACATTTTTGTGTTTTTTCTGTATTGTTTGTTAAACAGTAGATATTGTGAAAGATTTAGTAGACTTTGTGTTTACTTTTTTTAATGTCCAACTTAAACATATGTAATGCTTCACTAAGGACAGGTCATGGTATTCAGAAATAAGTAACGTTAATTTTCTGTCGTAGCGTAGTTCAGCGGGTATAAATGAACGCTGCGTTACTGATGGCCGGCAACGTAAACAGCGTAAGTCCAGAAGACTTACCGGACTGCTCGAACAAGGAAATAAAGCACTCCGATGATAGTGATACCGATGAGCACATACAAAGCCCTCTGGATCATTGAACCGTCCAGTTCCCGGCTGTCTAAACTCATGTTCCCGGTGGTTCTGTTGCCCGCGGGTTTGTGGGTAGTGACGTGAACTGTAGCGTTTTCATGTCCGGCAGGTTTTTCGCCTCCGACCAACGGAATGACCAGTAAACCATAAAGTAGAAAGAAAGCGAACTCCTTCATCGCTGCTGCTCCGACGCCAAAATGTACGTACAGGTGGTGAACGAACCAGTTTTTAAAGGAACCGATTTAACTCCAGGTCCGGTTATCTATCTGTTACTGTGACGCTACTTCCTGTTTCAGAATGATGACGACGTCATATTGGGTGCACCAGTTAATTCTGTCCGGGCGGGAAATGATAACAACCACAGAATTTATTTAAAAAACAAATAAATCAAAAAATAAATACAAAAACACCACACAGATGTGTTTGAAAAGAACTGCATCCATTATTTTATCAAGAGAAAACAACAACAACCATTTTATATTCTGTAAAAAAGCCTGTCTTGTATTTCATCCAACTGCACGTGTTTATGTAAATTATTAAGGGAATAAATTGCAAGATTCTGGGATGACTTGAGTTTTATGTTGAGAAATATGATGGAAAAAAATTAATCGATGATCAATCATGTTGCCCCCACCACACACACACACTTTTAATGTTATACAACAACTGGCCTGTTCAAATGTAATAATTTGGGAGTGAAAAATTAGAATTAATAAATATAGCTGATATATAGATATAGACAGAATAGATTCCTGGGTCGAGGCGAAGAGGCTGGTGAAGAGCACAGATGTTGATGGAGAGGAAGAGGAGTGATGATCAACAGGATATATACATATATATAAAAATACAGGAAGAGGAAGATGATGTGTATAGAGACTCTGAGTGGTCATGAAAAAGAGTGATGATGATGATGAAGGAGTGATAAAGAAGTGTGTGATGATATCACAGACAGACGGCTTTCATCATAAAAGGAAAAAGCGGTGGGATATGTACAGTCCACAAATTCCATTTAAAAAAACAATAAACAACAATATTAATCACAGGGGTTTTGAATTGGTCTGTAAGCCAAAGCAGAAAAAACAGAGTGGTGATAATGCGCTACAAGCAAACAACAATAATCACAGTAAAAACAATAGTAGACCCCTAACAAAACAGTGTGATTGGAGCGACGATTTTGTACATGCGTAATAACTTGCAGAACTGTTTACTCCTATTGAGGTCATGGGGAGGCTGGAGCCTATCTGTTACTGTATAGGTGAAGTGTGTGTGTGTGTGTCTGTGTGTGTGTGTGTGTCTGTGTGTGTGTGTGTGAGAGAGAGAGAGAGAGAGAGTTCATGCCATCTACTCCAACACAACGCTCATGTGTAGTTCATGATGGTATCTTTTGAAACCCATTTGCAGTTTGAAGGTGATATATTTTGGGAAGGAGTATTTTTAGGATTTCAGAATCATCCCTGATAAACAGGTGGATGATATGAAACAGGAGCGATTTTATTATGATAGTAATATGTATGTTTATTTATAAAACAGAATTTAACAAATTAATGAAAACATAGCAATTTTTAATATATTTATGGCATTTGGCAAACACTCTAATCCAGAGCAACTTACATTTTTATTCTAACTTATACAACTGATCACGTGAGGGTTAAGAGCCTTGATCAAGGGCCCAAATGTGGAGGCTTGGTGATACTGGGGCCTGAACCACCAAGCTTCTGAGCAGTAACCGAGAGACTTAACCCCTAAGCCACCATCACTTAATATGTGGTCACGTGTGTAAATTAGAATAACTTCAACAAAATATACATTTTATATAAATATTAAATATTATATAAACAAATAAACTGAAAATTCTTATGAATAATATAATATTTGGTTTGTTAAACATTGAGGAGCAATTTGGAACAACCAATTATCCTAACGTGCCTGTCTTTGGACTGTGGGAGGAGGAAACCCACACAACCATCCGGACATGGGACTCGGACTTGAACCCAGGACCTTGCTGTGAGGCATATGAGCTAACCACTATACCACAGTGCCACATTGTATATAACTGTTTTAACAAAACTTTACATATTGGTACAACACCACCGGTCTGGGAACGCCTCTGTGTCGCCCCCAAAGAGCTGGAGGAAGTTCCTGGGGAGAGGGGCATTTGGACCTCACTGCTTAAGCTGCTGCCCCCTCGTCCTGACCCCAGACCAAGCGGCAGAAGAAGAAGATGATGATGAAGATGATGATAGTCATAAGTACTAGGTTAATAAAATATTATATTTAAAATTATTAATTTACAGGGTAGTCCATTCAATATCATAGTGAATATTGAACAGACTACGATAGCAGATGATTAAAAAAAAATTGAAGTTAGTAACTCAAGTTGAAAACTACATAACAAATGTTTTCTAACATATTTTGTTGTTAGAGAGTTAAAATGTTTATACTAGTTTACAATGCAAAATAGAAAAGATCATGATTATTTTAATAGGTTTGTTCTATTTATTTCATTTCCAAATGGTGGCAGACCAAAGCTCGGTCACAATGCTGATACTCAAGTGTCAAAATTATTTTATTTTATATTTAATCTTTAAAAGCTCCTGTAATCGTGTGTTACAGCACAATTGTGGTGAACATCTAGTCACTTAAAATCCCTGTAGCACTTGAACGCGGCATCATTCAGCACTCACGCAGACACCGCGTGCGCGTTACTGGTATCCATGGAAACGGGACGCACAGCGTCTCGGGTTAATCAGCACAGCGAGCAACAGTTGCACCTTTTTCAGTGCAGAGTTTTTGATTGTTTGAAGTGAAACAGGGTGGAAAGAGAATGCGGATGGAGCTGAGGGGAGCTGAGGGTCCAGCAGGAGGACAGCAGGCTGGGAGGAACCCGGAGGAGGAGGTGGAGGAGGTGGAGGTGGAGGTGGAGGAGTGTGAAGGTAAAACTGCAGGGTGGAGATGGAGGAATAGAGATCACAGAACACATGACGTCATTCAGTTCTGCGGTTTACACATAGAGATATTCCTGAGGTCGGCATAGAGGTTCAGGGCGGTGACGTCACACACGCTTGATGTAAATAAGTGTATATGGGGGGCGTGTCTTCTGTGTTCCTCTATCATTCATTAACTCTATGGAATTTAACTCAGGTGAGAAAACTGAGCTGTCTGGTGAAACCCTGAGGCTAAGCTGCTCCATGGGGGTTGTATGGTGACGTCATTAACTGTGTGTTGAAATTGAATTCTGTGTTGAAATTTAGAGCAAAACTGTGATCAGGTGGAGGAAACTCAGGAAACAACCAGGGATGTTCCAGAAAACTCCAGCAATGAGCTCAGTGTGACTAAACCACCATCAGTGATGGCACCAGGTCCCAGGTGAACAACAACAACAATAACAACAACAATCATTCATGTTGCAGGGAGGCTGGCGCCCCTCTCAGTCGACTCTGGGCGAGGGCAGAGTACACCCTGGACAGCTCACCAGGCCATTGCAGACAACAACAACAACAACAACAATAACAACAATAATAATAATAAAAAACTCCATACAGAAACTCCCTCACTCAACTTGGGCCTTATTGGGTGACAGTGTCGCTCATCAGTAAATGATTCATTCATTCATTTTCTAAACCTAATTAGGGTCGCAGGGAGGCTGGCGCCCATCTCGGCCGACTCCGGGCGAGGGTGGGGTACACCCTGAACAGCTCGCCAGACACACACAATTATTCACATTCACATTCACACCTAGGGGAGATTTGGATCAGCCAGTTAGCCTACTGTGCATGTTTTTGGATTGTGGGAGGAAACCGGAGTGCCTGGAGGAAACCCACACAAGCACAGGGAGAACATGTAAACTAGAAGTAAAGAAATGCCTCGAGCCCAGAAATCGAACTCAGGAGCTTCTTGGCGTGAGGCTCTGCACCACCGTGTCGCCCCATTAGTAAATCAGTTTGGAATCAATTTTTGTTTAAGTGTGATGTGATTTTATCATTTTTTTTATAATAATTCATGTTAATGAAATGAATGTTTTCTTTTAGAATTACTAAGAAGCTTTTAAAGGACCTGTGTAAGCAGCACAAGCTGTACCAGACCCCGAGTTTAAACGATACACTCTATCTTCACTTTAAAGGTAAGAACACGAGCAGGTGGCGGTTCCTCTCTCACTCCTGCAGCTCTGAGCTGAACAGAGATGAGAACGTATCCGTGTCGTGTTGCAGGTTTTACGGTAATCGAGGGCCTGGAGGAGTACACGGGTCTGCGATGTCTCTGGCTCGAGTCGAACGGGATCCAGAAGATCGAGAATCTCCAGAACCAGACAGAACTACGCTGCCTCTTCCTCCATCAGAACTTCATTCAAACACTCGAGAACCTCGAACCACTCGCCCAACTCAGTACACTCAACGTGTCACAGAACCGCATCAAGGTCATCCAGAACATTGGTGAGCTCATGCACACACACACACACTCACACACTCACACACACACAAACACACACAAACACTCACACACAAACACACACATACACAAACACACACAAACACACACACACACTCACACAAACACACACAAACACACAAACACACACAAACACACACACAAACTCACACACTCACACACAAACACACTCACACACAAACACATACATACACAAACACACACACACAAACACACACACACACACACCCACACTCACACACACACAAACATAAACACACACATACACACTCACACACACAGACACACTCACACACTCACACACAAACACACACAAACACACACAAACACACACATACACAAACACACACACACACAAACACACATACACAAACACACACAAACACACACACACACCCACACAAACAAAAACACACACATACACACTCACACACACACAAACATAAACACACACATACACACTCACACACACACAAACATAAACACACACATACACACTCACACACACAAACACACTCACACACAAACACACACACACACAAACATAAACACACACATACACACTCACACACAAACACACACACACACAAACATAAACACACATACACACTCACTCACACACAAACACACACATACACAAACACACACACACACATGCACACACACATACACGCACTCACACACACCTACACACATACACACATAAACACACACATACATACTCACACACACACACTCACACACACACAAACACACTCACACAAACACACACATACACAAACACACACACACAAACATAAACACACACATACACACTCACACACACACAAACACATACACACAAACACATGCACACACACATACACGCACTCACACACACACAAACACACAAATACACACAAACACATGCACACACACATACACGCACTCACACACAAATACACACACACACACTCACACTCACACACAAATACACACGCACACACGCACACACACACACACACACACACACACACACACACACACACACACACACACACACACACACA
>JAOUQZ010044656.1:0-11262 GCA_028564935.1 Neosilurus hyrtlii | reverse complement strand
ACATGCACAGTAGGCTAATTGGCTGTTCCAAATCACCCATAGGTGTGAGTGTGAGTGTGAATGGTTGTGACTGATGGCCCTGCGATGGTCTGGCGAGCTGTCCAGGGTGTACCCCGCCCTCCTCCAGAGTTGGCTGAGATGGGTGCCAGCCTCCCCTAATTAGGAATATGCGTTTCAGAAAATGAATGAATAAATGAATGGGATTTCATGTCAAAGTGGGTTTTTACAGGTGCACGGTGTTGTCACAGCAAGAGGGTTCAAGCCAAGTACTTGGTGAAAGCGTTTCTATGTGGAGATTGGATGGTCTCCCCATGCTTGTGTGGGTTTCCTCCAGATGATCCAGTTCCCTCCCACTGTCTAAAGACATACCCATTACGTTAATTGAATATTCTTAATTGTCCCTAGATGTGAATGTGAGTGTGAATGGTTGTGTGTGTGTGTGTGTGTGTGTGTTGGCACTGCATTGGTCTAGTGAGTTGTTCAGGGGTACCCTGCAATTGCCCAGAGTCAGTTTGGACAGGCTCCAGCCTCCCCACATCCCTAATAAACAATAAAGTGGAAGAAGATTTAGCAATGCTTCTATGTGTTTTAGAGTAATGGGTATGAGAGCCATTCAGTAGCGAAAGATCAACCAATATGTGTTCAAGTCCCACCCACTGGCCCGTCCCACTGACAAAGATCTATTTTGTAAAAAGGTATTCTTCTAAAATTAAAAATGAATTCCACCGAAAAATTGCATTATTAAACTGAGGTCTGAGGCCTTTCAGACACCTCAAAGGTAGTCTGAAAACTTTGACCTTTTTAAAATATTTCACCTATGATTTTATTCTGCACATCTGTAGCAACAATAATCTGACAGTAAAATGAATGTAATGAAAATATTTTTTTATATAAATAAACTGCAAATAATCACACATCAAAATCCTACTTCCAGTAGGTTGGAGAAAAATAGAAAACACACATTGCCAATAATTGTCAGAAGGCTTTCGAACACTGAATCTTGTAAACATGGATTATAGCTACCAAAAAGTGCAAAAAGTTTTCAGAATTATACATGGTGTCACCACAAACATAGGAAGCTTTAAAGACCCCAGAGGGTTAAAATATACAAAATAACCATTCACACTTGCATGAGTTAGTTTCTTCAGTGAAATTTAAATAAGCAGTCTTCATACCTGACTCGCCAGAAATGCAAACAAAAACTGACTTGATAGGTCTTAGAGTGAGTGTAGAGATCTGTCTGACTCACATACATCTTACTAAGATGAAGATAAGGACTACAATCATGAGCCACCTTAGATTTATGAGTGACTGAATATTAATAGTGCAGATGGAAATGAATCATTCAATGAGTCGCTTTGCTTACACAAATGAATTAGTGATTCACATAATTTTAAGATGGGCTGAATAAAGGTCACTGCTGCATTTACTTTATAGCTGACATTAAAATGTGTTTCTTCACTGAGCTCTAAGTGAAAAACGAGACAACATGTCTCAGTACTATATGTGTATGCACTGAACATAATATTGTATTTTTTCTGTAGACCAGTCTCCATTGAACCTAAGAGATTGGTGTCATAAGCACACCTAAACTATGATAGAATGCATCCTTGACAAACACCTTTACAAATTGTAATACTCCATTTTCTGTTCTGACTACTCCACTTGTACTGTGTAGAGAGACTTTATAAGTTATGTAAAATGTTCTGAAAAACCCAATTTGCTTAATGACTGGCAAATTTTATGATGCTTGACAAAATCAAATGCTTTTAAATCCAAGAGGTTCAACTCATGCACAGTAGTGTCCATCTAGTTCTTTCGTGGACTTTTGGGGAAGATGGGTGAATTGTCTCCAGTAATTTGCTTGTTTGTTGATCCTCTACCTTCAGACCACTGATTTTGGAGTGACAGTGTAAACAAGTAGGAACGTGTGAGCATCTTTTTCTGGGGGCAACTTGTTCCCACTTCTCATGTAAAAGCAGTTTAAGATAAGGGCTCTTTTCGCTCTTCCTTACTGAAATCCTGCCCGGGTTTTATTTATTTCCTGATCCACTTGGTTTTTCGTCCTACTCGAGATCTGATCTAATCCACAATCAGCTCCAGGCAGTTTCTTGGTACTGACTACTGTTTCCATCTGCTCTGTACAAAAATATAGTCAGTCTAGTTTTTCAATTCTCCTCCTGGAGAAGTCTGTGTGTAGAGTCTTCATGGGTGTTGTTTAGAAACTGTGTTCAATGTAAAAAGCTGATTTTCTATTAGGAATTCTAACAAACGTTAACAAGCCCATATGGTCCTAAAGTCCCTGCTTCTCACTTATTTATTTTTCTCTTAATTCTGCATAAAGATGGCCCGCAAACAATATTATATTACTCTTTTTAGCAGTACCAAGGGTATTCTGCAGGGTCAGCGGGGTTACGTTTAAGCCTCACTACTAGGATTTGAGCATTGATTTCATTATAACCAATTACAGTTTATGCATACTGCTGATTTATGAGCACTGCAACACAACCATGTCTACCTCTTGCTATGGCCGAATATATAAGAACACTTCCTTTCTCTTGTTTGAAGTGTTCCTTTCCTTGACATCTGTATTCTGTTATTTCTAATATAGCTATACTCTATATCTCTGCTACTGATGTAATGATACAGATGTTTCCCCACTGTTGTGTTCTGCATGCAAACTTTGATATTTGCCTTTAGCCTCATAGTTTTCCAGAACTGCTTCATCAGGCATGTTGCCATCATCCCTCGAGGTTGTAGTTTTAGAGTCTCTTCATTTGTAAACCAGTAAGAAGATTAATAAAAATAAACTTAAGGCTCAATAACAGGTTGAATTTGTCCTAATATTGTCCCTATTTTCCTCTTTAAGCTTGCTGTTTATTTTTATTCAAAGGGCATTTTATGCTGCTCTCTGGATCAAACCACACCTGTTTTCCCTCTAGTTAATATTTATACCTTTGACATGAACCTGAACCTGCTGATACTGCTGATAAAATGTCACCTGGAAAATAAAAACAGCAGGAAAAAAAAAACATACTGCAAGGGCTAGTGGTATAGAATGCGACCCTTGTTTTACTGCTTCTATACCATTATTGCTATTCAAATCAAAGTTTAGATATGAAACAGGGTTTTTTT
The DNA here is from genome assembly GCA_028564935.1 of Neosilurus hyrtlii. NCBI lineage: Eukaryota > Metazoa > Chordata > Actinopteri > Siluriformes > Plotosidae > Neosilurus > Neosilurus hyrtlii. The sequence continues at coordinate 8,127 of JAOUQZ010044656.1, read as the reverse complement.
TTGTTTAAATGGAAACACATCATACTGATTATACACATTTCCTGCATCTGAAGCTAACAATACATCCATCGCTCCATTATCTATACCGTTTATCTGTCTGGGTCATAGGGTAGCTGGAGCCAGTCCCAGCTGATTTAAGATGAGAACCAGCGTACACCCTGAACAGGTTGCCAATCTACTGTAGGGCTAACACAGATTCACACCCGTAGGCAATTTCGAGAAGTCAGCTGACCTAATGTGCATTTCATTGGATTGTGGGAGGAAACCAGAATACTTAGACCAAACCCACATGAGCAAAGGGAAAACATGCAAACCCCACACAGAAAAAGATTGTATCCCAGAACCTTCTTAGTGCTAACAGCGCTAACCAATGAGCCACCATGTCCTATCGAAATATTAGGGTTTCCATCTTGTACATGCAGCAGTAAGAGATAGGGCTAAATAACTGATATTTAATCCCTCATTTCTTATTTATTTGCTGAACTGCTTAATCCTACTAGGGTCTTGTAGGGTATAGCAGATTGTGGGTCAGTCCATCATGGGGCCAACACACATACAACCATTCACACTCACACCTGGGGGCAATTTGGACCAGCCAATTAGCTGAAAGTACATGTCTTTGAACAGTGAGAGGAAACCCGAGTACCTGAAGGAAACCCCAACCCGCATGCAAAGAACATGCAAACTCCACACAAAACCTGTGCCTGTTTGTCACAGCTCAATTATTATTAATAATTACTATATAATGAAACTTTTGATTCCCGGGCTCAGGCATTTTGGAGTGGATTTGCATGCTCACCCTGTGTTTGCGTGGGTTTCCTCAAGGAGCTCTGGTTTCCTTCCACAGTCCAAAAACATGCACAGCAGGCTAATTGGCTGTTCCAAATCGCCCCTAGGTGTGAGTGTGTGTGTGAGTGTGAGTGTGTGTGTTGGCCCTGTAATGGCCTGGCGAGCTGTCCAAGGTGTACCCAACCCTCTCCCAGAGTTGGCTGAGATGGGCACCAGCCTCCCTGAGACCCTAATTAGGATGACGCTGCTTAGAAAATTAATTATTAATGATATAATTAATATTTAAAAGGGTGCCAGAGTGATGTAGCATGTTAACCTCACAGCAAGAAGGTCTTGGGTTGTGCTGTTACACGATTGGCTGATTAGAAAATTTAATGTGTAGCTCCGTTTCTAATAAAGTGGTTGGTGATAGTAAACGCATGTTTTTTTTATGAGGGAGGAGACTGTAGAAACCGCAGGAAGCACACACGGACACAGTGAGAACATGCAAATCTCCACACAGACAGTGACACACTGAGAACCAGCAGCTGTGAGACGGCAACGCTCTCCACTGGAAACACAACATAATACAAACTAATCTCTTGAAGGCAGAACCCTGGCGTTTAATTTGTGCTTTCACAGATCACCGGTATGGGACACTGTAAGTGCCCAGTCTGCCATCCTCCGACAAGAGAAGAAGACAAACTGTGGGTTTCCTAATTGGAGCTAATCATCTCCACATCAGAATATTTGTGATAGGAATTTACAGCCAGAGATTTAATTGACCAGATGAGAGAACTCACTGTGGGGTGAAATATAGGAGCTTTAATATTGTTTTGCTTTAAAAGCCTAGTGATGACCAGCTGAAACTTCTTGAAGGCCTAAAGCCTTCCAGCCAAATGGTTCACAGAAAGGTTCATTTCTTGAGGCTTCATGTGCACACAACCCCCCCTGCTGGTCAAAGTCTGTTAAACAGTCAGATATATTATAGGTAATTTTATCAACTTGTAATACACTCAAGACTGTCCTGCAACAGTGCAGCCATGGGACTGACTGCCACTTAAAATAAATCAGTTCATCTTAACAAATGCGTTTCATGTATCATACGTGTATTCATTCATATAATTAAAAGTTCTATTTTTATTTAGTGTATTACGGGAATGTAACATGATAATACAATGAAATCTAATATTACTTGTCAAATGTTTATCAATAAATAATTTTGTTAACGTTTGAACTTAAACTCATTAGAATAATTTCCAATGGTGGCAGTGTTTTAACAAGGTAAGGGGCAGTGAATGTGCTTGTGAACATAAAGAGGGCAGTGAATGTGCTTGTGGAACTGAAGGACTTTATTCATTTTTGTTTGGAAGCAAAATATGTTCCACTGTGCTGGGGTTCAGACGATTCCTCCTTTTAGAAACAACAACTCCTGCTTTGGAGAAAACTATTTTGCAGGGTACAGATGAGGCAGGGGTGCACAAGGACTGCACAGCAAGTTTGTACAAGGTGGGATAAATGCTCTTTTGCCTCTCCCAGTACTGAAGAGGGGCCTGCCGTCCTAGGAATGTTTGGCTCTGCCAAATATCTCTGGACTTTGACTGTGGCATCAGCAATCACATTGTGGTTTATCCTCCCTCTCTGTGGCATCTATATAACACCAAAGTTTCTTTTCTGAGAAGCATAACCAGATTGTATAAGTGAGAGTCATAATTAATCCAGATTGACCTTAAACCAAAGCAAAAATAACTACCAGGTCTTTCAATTACAGAATCCTGTGATGCAGCTGGAGATGACTGGGACGGTAAAATGATGGAACATTTAGATGTTAGTTGTTTGACAGCATCAGTGGCCTTTGTTGGGCTAAAGAAACCAATTTGTTTGAAGTGAGAATCCAGCAAGGTGGCCAGCAACATGATGCTTTTACTTTGAAGATTTTTTATGATGCTTGTACATTGAAGACATGTGCTCTACCATTTTAAATAATGGTATCACTTTTGAGCCAGATACCCATTTTTCCTCCGACAGCTCCACAGTGGCTTCATTGAAGGGCGAGAGAATGGACAGGCACGCAGTAACATTATTATATTCATCAGATGTTAGCCCAAGGATGTGGGTTTGTTAACTTGCCAAAGCTGCCCCCACAGGCTCCCTGAGCCCTGATGTAAAATGTGCTGTTTCACCTGGTCTCTACCTCCTGAAGCAGATTAAGTTTGGGTCTCCCCATCTGCTCCTGAACAAGCAATCATATTGGGTGTACCATCAGTCACTACGCACACTGTTTTTGATGTTATTCCCCATTCTTCCATGGGAGATGTCATCACACAAGCTAAATTTTCTGCTGTGTGTGCCTGTGGGAATTTCACTGCCCCAGTAAAGCTGACTGGAGACAGGTGTTTCCATCTATATAATGGAAAGTCACAGCCAGGTAGGCATCCAGGTTAATGGATGTCCACATATTGGCTGTTAAGCTGACTGCTGCTACATTCTAGACTGCAGCTTTGGCTCTCTCTTTCTCTATCTGATATTTTTCCGTAACCATTGCCTTTACAGCCTGAAGGAAGGGAAGAAAATGAAGGTTAAAAGAAGAAAAAATAATCAATTTGTAAAATTCAATAGTACTCTCATGCTTCATCCATGCCACCAAACACAACTTTCTTTTTGGAAGGACGTAGGTTGGATCCAGTTTTGCCACAAACTCCCTAAATCCTGTGTCCTTCACTATGCTGAACGGCTGGGTGTCTTTGACAATCATTGACACCAAGACCTCATCCAGCTCCTTCTTTTTGGTCACTGGGAGAAAAAAAGACAATTTTTTAAAATATAGTATTAGTTCTGTCAATTTCATCATTATAGTTGATTAGGCAATATGTCAGGAATGAAAAAGTATGTTCCTATAGTGAATATTTTTGAATTACTCACTTGGGCTGGGTCCAGCCACATTCCCCTCATTATTTTCAATCGAAGCACCGGCATGCCTCAGCATGGATGAGGTGTTGTGGTACCACAACTCTTTAGCACACAACAAACACTTCACCTTGGATTAAAAGAAAAGACAAGGATAAAAATATAGTACATTGCACAACAAACATAAAACATGTAATAATGTTACTGAAAGTGTACTTAGGGAGAGACCTGATCAAAATGTTTCCTTTCTCACAGGCTCCATCAAAATAAGCAGCAGTGGAACAAAATATAACTTTATATCACACACAGACCAACAAATCTCCAACACTAACCCACAAAATGTGAGCGAATCCATTGCGGTGTATATATATATATATGTATGTATGTTCAAAAATAGTGCCAAAATTTTAACCACTTCCTAAACCAATGAGGCTTCGAACGTCATCAGTGACATCACTTGCCCTAAAAAAACACAAGCGTCGATACGTGCTTCACTGAACACTTCTGGGATTTCTCGACACATGCTCCGAGGCATCGGCACGGTATGGCCGATCACTACTAACTGCTAAATGAGCTGCTTGGTTAACCATTAGTGTCTCTGAGTTTTGGTGATGTTTTATTTAATTAATTGGAGTATTAAACAACAAGATAAGTTCCATTAAACCATTTATATATATATATATATATATATATATATATATATTTTTTTTTTTTTTTTTTTTTTTTTTTAACAGGATGTTAAACTCTCATCATGTTTTATTCAGATTTGGTCTGAGTATGGACACATTTAATTTTCCTCCCAAAACAATTGTAGTCGTAAGTCTCGATCAACATTACAATCACCATAAAGTAAAGTTTTTGGCAACATTGCTATATATCATTTGCCAAATTGCTTACTTCTACTAGGTTTGTGGGGAGGCTGGAGCCTATCTCAGCCGACACTGGGCAAAGGCAGGGTATGTCTTCAACAGTTCTCCGTATCATGGCAAGGGCAACACAAACACAAGCATTCACACTCACATCTAGGGGCAATTTGGAAAAGCTAATTAGCCTAATGTGCATGTCTTTAGACTGTTGGAGGAAACCAGAGTACTCCATGCAAGACGCAAGGAGTACATGCAAGCACGGGAAGAATATGCAAACTCCAAACAGAAAACACCAAGCCTTGTACACATCAATCTGAAATAAGCTTTGTATTCTGACACCTTTCTATTATAGGCTGCATGAACAGTTCCAGCAGTTTTTGCTACAGTAGTTCTTCTGTAACATCAGTCCAGATGTACCAGCCTGCATTTCCCGCACACATCACACCTAAACTTACCATTACTCTCACACCCATACACCCTGCTCTACTCTCTACTTTGCGCACACACAGCAACCACACTCACTGGACATCTTGTGGGCATACTGCACCGACACTTTACAGACAGATTTACTTGTAAAATCACCACTGCATTTATATTTCACTTTATATACTTTTGTATTCTATATTTTATTTTATATTTAATTTTATTTTATGTTTTACATTTTTATATTTATATTGACCTTTAACTACAAAGCCCTTCCAATAGTTATAGTTATTGTTGTTTTTCTTCAAATTTTAGGATAATCGTAACAAGCATATTGTGCTGTGTATGATTTTGTACATGACAAATAAATTTGAATTAGAATTTATTTGAATTTGCATTTCAGGAACACCAAACAAGACCTGCAATTTTGAAGATGAGTAGACCAGTTGTTTAGCCATCTTAGGATTTATACTGTGTATTTAGCATATATGCTTTAGTAGAATGTAAAGTTATCACATTTGCACTTATTAAATGTGTACGCTAGGCATATTTGTGCTAAAGTATACAGTTATAATATTAAAATGATGTGGTATTAACCTGTAATAAATGGTAAATTGTATTTGATAATCTTAATGAGTGTAGTTTATTGTTGACTGCCTGGTTGCTTTTTCTGAAATAATATGAAATCATACATATTTTGTTCAGAACTTGAAAACCTTTCTCTTGTGTGTCTTTTATAACTATGAGCATTCCTCGTGGGTTTTAATATTTTTATTTACAGTGAAAATATACATTGGAACAGGCAGCCTCCTGTTTATTAAATGTAAAAAATAAACCACAAAGGTATCTTTTTAATTTGTTTTTCATCTGTTTCCATGAAGTATATTCTGAAACTTTGAAAAAGTTTGAATAGATTATACATTGCGACATCATGTGGTCATCGGGGGTCACCTCTTGATTGGCAAAACGGGATGGTAGCTTGGTAAATATCGTGGAATCACACTCCTCAGCCTACTTTGGAAAGTCTATTCAGGAGTAGGCAAGGAGGATCCGACCGATGGTAGAACCTCGGATTCGGGATGAACAATGTGGCTTTCGTTCCAGCCACAGCACTCTTGACCAGCTCTACACACTCTACAGGATCCTCGAGGGGGCGTGGGAGTCTGCCCAACCTGTCCACATGTACTTTGTGCACTTGGTGAAGGCTTTCGACTGTGTCCCTCGGGCTATCTTGTGGGGTGTGCTCCGGGAATATGGTATACTGGACACACTGCTATGGGCCGTTTGGTCTCTGTATTGCCGGAGCCAGAGCTTGGTCCGCATTGGTAACAACATGTCGAATCTGTTTCCAGTGGGGGTTGGACTCCGCCAAGGCTGTCCTTAGTCACTGGTTCTGTTCATAATATTTTTATGGATAGAATTTCTAGGTGCAGCCAAGCCGTTGAGGAGTTCGGGTTTGGTGGCCATAGGATCTCATCTCTGCTTTTTGCAGATGACGTACTTTTGGCTTCATCAAGCCGGGACCTCCAACTCTCGAATGAGGTCTTGCCCCAAGTGGAGAAATTCAGGTATCTCTGGGTCTTGTTCACGAGTGAGGGAAGAATGGAGTAGGAGATCAATAGGCATATTGGTGCAGCCTCTGCTGTAAAGCAAAGCTTGTACTGGTCCATCGTGGTGAAGCGGGAGCTGAGCCAGAAGGCTAAGCTCTCAGTTTACCAGTACATTTATGTTCCTACCTTCACTTATAGTCACGAGCTTTAAGTAGTGACCGAAAGAACAAGATTGCGAATATAAGCGGCTGAAATGAGCTTACTTTGCAGGGTGGCAGGGCTCTTCCTAAGAGATAGGGTGAGTCATCTGGGAGGAGCTGGGAGTAGAACCGCTGCTACTCCGCTTTGAGAGGAGCCATTTGAGGTGGCTTGGGCATCTGTTTAGAATGTCTACCGAATGCCTCCCTGGTGTGGTGTTTCTGGCATATTCAACTGGTATGAGACCCCGGGGTCGACCCAGAACACACTGGAGGGACAATGTCTCTTGACTGATCTGGGAACGCCGAGGCGTTTCCCTGGAAGAGAAATTGGCTGGGGAGAGAAACGTCTGAACCTCACTGCTTAGGCTGCTGCCACCGCGACCTGACTCCAGAACAAGCGGAAGAAGATGAAGATGATTGAAATTTACACTTAAAATTTTTCCCCAATGTATATTTTGTACCAATTGTATTTAAGCCCCATGATGTAGTCTTCTCATTAAATTGCTGCCTGGTAGAGGCATTCAAAGTCCACTGTGTTCTCATGGAAGCACTTGCTTTCCTTCCCTATTTCCTTTCCATATGTTCACCTTGAATCAAAATGAGCTTTAAGGATGTGGACTTTCAGACACATCCTTCAGCCCATTGTGCCGAAGTTTTTCACTCGACCCTTAAATATTTCCACATAGTTTTCTACTTTGTGATTGCCCACGAAGCCCCAAACCACTACAGCAGTGCTTTTACAACCACTTCTTAGTGAGTTTCCTGGGGAATTCCTTGCACTCCAGGATCTTGGCTTCAGGTTTTGTCTCAGACAGCTTAGGAAAGAATCTTAAAGGTAGTTCAAGGCTGCCGACTCCTTAACTAGAGCTGTTACAAATTGTTTCAGTAGGCCCGATTTGATGTTCAGTGATGGCATCAGCACCTTTTGGGTGTCCAAACCTGGCTCAGACTTGATGATGTTTCTTCCCACAGCAAACTTAGTCTGCTGTGGCCAGTCCTGGCTTTGGTAGCATTCATTAATCTCCCTACTGTCGCAAAGACAAAGAAAGCAAACATTGGCAAAACCTCTTTGGGCCTAGGAATGGCACCAATTTTAAGCCTTTGATGACCTCCCAGCTGTACTCATCATTCTTCAGTGCATCCAGCAATGCCTTGACACCAATGTATTGTCATCATCTTTGAGGTACACAGAGTGAGCCTTCGTAAGAGTTATGTACTTGTTTGTGCTATGAAACAGCATGAATGTCAGGTTCCTGGAGGAGCTGTTGAAGAATAGTTGCCACTTGTTAATGCCTCTTGTTTGACTTCCAGTATCTTTAGACCCTGGGAAGAAGTGTGATAATCCTGTTAAAAGAAACATCATTTCAGAGATCCTAAACAATGGACCCACCCAATCAAATCCCTTCTAATACA
>JAOUQZ010044654.1:0-11266 GCA_028564935.1 Neosilurus hyrtlii | reverse complement strand
ACACACACACACACACACACACACACACACACACACACACACACACACACACACACACACACACACACAGCTATAAAGGCAGAGGGCCCCCTCTACTGCCACCTCAATCCCATAATGCGTTTTGATGAATAATATAATCCAAGTGTTTCCGTTATCTTTCTCGTGTAGATCTATAAGTCAGGATTATTTATTTGTTTCTCCAAAGTCTGTCTTTTATCATCCAGGATTTTGTTTTCCTCTTCAGAGATTCTGAAAGTAAAATCTAAATATTTAATATTGTGCTCATGTCTGTAGATTCAATTTTATTTTATTTTAAATGTTCACAGTAAAATGCTCATTGTTAATAAACATTTAAATAATTTTACTCTGTGTTTTTATCCTGAATTATTTTCATCAGTAAGAACAGAAACAAAACACAACAACAATCTCAGTATAACAGTTGAAAACAATAATAATTAAATATAAAAATATTAAGACATTGTTTGTTTGCTTGTTTGTTTGCTTGTAATTTGAGGATTTATTAGAATACCAAACAGCACAACCTCTGTACAGGACAAACAATACTCAACCAGGACGAATTCAAACATAGTTTCCAGATAAAGAAGGAAGTTCCAGTTTAAGGGGTTTTTGGAACTTTAGTACAGTGACTGAGCGCACAATCTGGAAAAGGATTTGTTTCCATGTGGAATGAAAATGTGGAGCAGCCTAAATGTGGAGCTGAAACAATGTCCAGAAATAAAACAGTTTAAAAAGAGAAATAAAAATAAAATTGTTATGAAGTAAAAACAAGAGGAATGAAAGTCTGTTATTATTCAGTCATGATTCTGTGCCTGTATATAATCAGCGGTTATGATGCCAGATGTATGTAAACATGAATTATTATTATTCTGTGTGGTGCTGAATAGTTAGTAATTATACTGTCAGTTCTGCAGTTTACAGTATATTAATGTGTGAATGTAAAATGTCATGTCATGTCATTTTCTGAACCGCTTAATCCTAATTAGGGTCACGGGGAGGCTGGCGCCCATCTCAGCCAACTCTGGGCGAGGGCAGAGTACACCCCAGACAGCTCGCCAGGCCATCGCAGGGCTGAATGTAAAATGATGGTTTGTAAATAGCCTTATATAATGATTTCTTATACATAAGTTATAAAGTTATTGATAATCTGTCAGTGGTGAAGCAGATGTTAATATGTCATGATTGACTGAATCTTGTGAAGTGACCACTTTTGTTTTGTTGGAGGAACTTTGTTACTTTTTTTACTGTTTACATTTTATTGTAAAAAAATTATTACAAATTTTTATTTTAAAAAAATCTAATAAAAGTTGAACTTTGCAGCATTCCATATAAACACTGCCTCACACAAACCTTTTCATCCTCATAAAACCTATTTCATCGTCAAATTAATACAGATTTCATACGAAAGCTTTACTTAAGCAAATGTGTTTATACAGATCAAATGATAAAATTCTAAAACACACACAAACACACACTCACAAAGAAACATAGTATTATTATTGTGATAAATGTTACCACTGGACTTTTTTTTTTATATTTCAGGGTATGTTTAAACAAATAACACATAAAATAAATGTAAATGAGAGAATTTGTATATGAGTTTTGATTTTGTCGCCCTCTTGTGGATGATATATGAATCACATCCGTGTTTCTATGAGATAAGGGCGCTTGTGTGTGGATTGTACCATTATAATCCTGTTGGAGGGGTGAAAGAAAACCTAGATAAATAAGCTTTGGTTCATCCCTCATTTACAAACAATAAATAACTGCTCTAAAAACATTTAATTTCAACTTTCACAAGAGTCTGCAGTATATATCAGGCATTTCTACAAACTTTATAAACACACAGAGAAGGGGGGGGGGGCGCAGGGTTACTGTTAAATGTTACTTGTAATTTTGTCTGGTTTCGATTAGACGCTGATTTTGTGTCTGTTGCCTGCCATGTTTATTTTGGAAAACACTTCCGGACTACGGAAACCGCACAGGCCCAAATCTGTTTGGTTCGACTTAGCAGTCAAGTCGTGTACAGGCGCGTGAGGGCTGCTGGAACGTACCAAATGATAATTCATGGGTGTTTTGTTTTGATTGAATTATAAAGGAATCTGTGAATGTTATTATAATGTTTTATAATTTCCTGTTATTTGAGTTTTGTTTTATATTTTATGTAAAACTTTAATTAATAAAAATGTTTTTTTTAAATAGGGGCAGCCGTGACCTAATGGTTGGAGAAGTGGGTTCGGGCCCAAAAATTTGGGAAAGCCAATCGGAATTTGCATATCTTTGGACTGTGGGAGGAACCCAGAATACCCAGAGGAACCCACACAATCACAGGGAGAACATGATAAACTCCACACAGAAACACCCTCATCGAGGCAGGGACTCAAACCCAGGACCTTCTCACTGTGAAGCAGTACAGACAAGTGCTGAACACTGCACCATCGTGCCGTCCCTCTATGCTGGATGTTGTATTAATACAGAACTTTAATAAAGAATGCACATTTCTTAAATTCATTTTTAAAGTAAGCCAAATATGGCTGTGCTTACAATAATTATAAATTATGCATTATTTAATTTATTAGTTTGCTTACCTCTTATTATTATTATTATTAATGATAATAACAATAATAATAATATTTTTATTATAGTTATTATTATTATTATAATAATTATTATTATTATAATCATTATTATTATTTGTATTAATAAACTGAGTTAATGTAAATCACATTCATTGGAAGGTCACTTTTATTTTTAATCTCCAGGTTCCGGTGTTGTTTCTTAATTTTATTCATGTTGAAAAGGATTTTTATTTAACAGCCTCTGCGTCAGCAGTTATACCCCAAGAGTTATGATGTAACACAGTGGAGTTTAAGCTGCCAGATTTGCTTTTTGTAATTGGATGTAAATGTGTCTTCAGTTGGGTTACAGTACTGTGTGTGTGTGTGTGTGTCCTCTTGAGCAAAAAAAGAAAAAAGAAAAACATTAAACTGTGCATTTACGCAGCTCCTCCATTAACACCATAAAGATCACATTGATCCTGACTGGAACCAGTCCAAAACACTGACGGGAAACTCTCTCTCTCTCTCTCTCTCTCTCTCTCTCTCTCTCTCTCTGTCTGTCTGTCTGTCTGTCTGTCTGTCTGTCTGTCTGTCTGTCTGTGTGTTACAGCTACAAACATCAGCCTCCAGTGAGAGGGAGAGGGGGATATAAAGGGGAAAGAAACCTGCACACACACACACACACACACACACACACACACACACACACACACACACACACACACACACAGTCATTCACATTGACACTCACACCTAGGGGTAGTTTGGAACAGTGAATTAGCCTAATGTGCTTGTCTTTGGACTGTGGGAGAAAAAATACAATATCATTATGTTACAGCCCAGATGTGTGTGAGTGTCAAAGGCACATCTATGTAGTAGTATGTTTCCTAATATTAAGAAATTTAATTGTAAATCATTTAATAGTCAGTGACAATCTAATAAAAATACAGAAATTGTTTTGTTATTAATTTGTTTTGAATGTAATATTTGGTGGTGTACTAGTTAGCATGTCCATCTCACAGCAAGAATGTACTGGGTTCAATCAAGTGCTGAGTTCAGTGTAGGTGAGGGTGTATCTGTGCGGGTTTCACTGTGCTTGTGAGGGTTTCCTCCGGGTACTCTGGTTTCCTCCCACAGTCCAAAGTCATGCATGTTGGGCTAATTGTCTGTTCCAAATTTCCCCTAGGTGTGAGTGTGAATGGTTGCGAGTGTGTGTTTGGCCTTTGATGGTCTGGCGTTCTGACCAGGGTGTACCCCACATTAACCCAGAGCCGGCTGAGATAGACTCCACCGTTCCTGGGTCCCTATGGATGGATGGAAACAATCTTATAAAATATATGATTGTGTGAGTAGCGCTGTGAGTCCAGCAGAGGGCAATGTGCTAAGACATAACTCTCTCTCTTTCTCTCTCTCTCTCTCTCTCTCTGTCTCTCTGTCTCTCTCTCTGACCTTGCTGTAGTTTACAGTTAGGTTTCTTTTCTGAAACTTTAAGGCTTTTACTCCGAGTCCGTGGCTGTGTAATAACCTTAATATCAAAATATAAAATATTTGATGAAACTGAATTTAGTCTCATTAAGAAACATGTCAGCAGTAAAAAACCCATGAGTGTCTATGAGCCCTGTGCATGTGTATGATACTGAAATATTGTATTAAATTCTCTCTTTCTATCTTTTATTTCCTCTCTTATGAGTAATTCAGTCTTCGGCTGCTGTTCTGCAGACGTAAAGATTTCTGTTTGTACTTTAGATTTATGTGCATGTTGTGCATACGTCACCCAGAGAAGATTCTTTTCTGGCCCTGTTCCTACTATTCGATTTCTGTTTTAGGTAATGATTTTATATTCTCTTGATGTAACTGCTGTCATTGTAATCATACTATCTTTGAATGATATTTCTGGATGTTTTTCAATTCTTCCAGTTTATTTCATGTCCACCCGGAATAATGACTTTTAATTAGCAAATAGTGGACAAGTCAGATTGCGCTGTTCCTAATGATTCCTGTTCTGGATTCTGATTGGTCAGAAGGTGATTCATGTTGTTGATCTGATTCAGACTGTGTAGGAACTGAAGCTGAAATGTTTCTGTATGGATAAAAATAAAAACAGAATGAAATGAAAGAAGTGTAACGTCGGTTCTTCCTCTTCTCATAGCAGGAATCGTTTCTTTATTAGTGTGTAAGAGAGGTACAGATCGGTCCAGCTGCACTGACGAGAAAAATCAGACACCAAACAGACCGCCACAGCAGGACACTGGACACGCCCGTCTCCTTCATACATAATAAACTCTCTCTCTCTCTCTCTTTCTCTCTCTCGCTCTCTCTGTCTCTCACATACACACACTCCTTTCCTTCATCTCCCCCATCACCTGCTCCTTCTCTCTAGTAACCCCATCTCTCTCCTTCTCCTACTCCCCTCTCTCTCTCTCCCTGCATCCGTCTCTCTGTCCCTCCTCTCTTACTCCCCCTCTCTCTCTCTCACTCTCGCCTTCCCTGCCTCCCTGTCTCTGTCCCTCCCCCCCTCCAGCGATCAGTTCCCAACGTTCCTGTTCATAAATCATCTCCGGCTCATCACCATCAGCAGTGCCTCTTAATATAAAACTGTCACCAATGGTTTATTTATATTTTCCTTTTTTGTTTCCTTCTTAGAGCTTAACATACTACTTAAAATACATAGCAACACAAGTTATTTTTATTTACAGAACATGATCAGAGAAACCTGAATCCACGGTGACTGAATTTCTGAAATGGAACACAGGGACGTTTCCTGTTTGGGGTTTGATTTATTGTTAAAATATCAGTGTTTTTATTTATGGAATAATTGATTCCAGACTGACTGATTTGTTTTTCAGGCCCAACCGCTTAATCGTACTTAATCGGTCACAAGGAGGCTGGACAAGGATCTCAGCCAAAACTGGGCAAAAACGCGATACACCCTGAACACCTCACCAGTCCATTGCAGGGTAACACACACAACCATTCACACTCACAATCACACCTAGGGCCATTTTGGAACTACCAATAAGCTTAATGTGCATGTCTCTGGATCATGGGAGGAAACCAGAGTACCTGGAGGAAACTCAAGTTAGCACATGGAGAACATGCAAACTCCACACAGAAGTGAACTCGCAGAGCCTGAGATTTGAACCAATACACCCCCATGCTGATCCGAGTCATACATAAGTTAACCCTTGACCCCTGCTGAACAAACAATGCTTTAAATATGTAGATAGCTTGTTATTTTACAAATAAGTGGTGTATATTCATACAAATCAGCCACCTGTTTATTTATTGCGTTAAAAATTGTTTTAAAAATTGTGTATATGAATAAAATTATATTGTCACTTAATAAGTGAGTACGATTCCTGAGTCCCGTAGCTCCGTCCCTGATTCTAACCCTGGTTTTTTCCCTACATGAGCAGGTGATGTTGAGGATGTTAAGGGCACTAAAACTACTGATGTACAGCAAAAATTCACGATAAAGTAACGACGCCATGGTTTCCCACCTTACCTTATTGAATGTGATGCTGAGGAGCATGAACCTGTGTGAGGTGTGTAATTATATAGTGTGATTAAAGTACACAGGATACACCAGGAGTACTTCATGCTTCAGGAGTTCTCAGATCAGTGTAGAGAAACAGAAAGAAATAAAAATCCACCAAGGACGAAGAACAGGACAATCAGAAATGCACTGAAGGAGAATGAAAGGAAATCCACTCGTGTCCTCTTCTTCACGCTTCTGGTGTCTCAGGACGAGGGATTTGATTCATTAGCACTCAGATCTGAGAGACGAGCCGAAGCGAATTAAAGGAATCATTCATACTGAAAGAAATTTCCCGTTTTTATGGATTGTCTCACATCAGCACTGTGAAGAATGAGACCTTATCGTTCCAAGTTTCTACTGAATCAAACGATTTAATATTTAATGATAATTTCATTTCAACAATTCAGTAGAATTTAATCTCAGGACACGGAGACAGGACGATGATCCATCCCTCCATACCATCATCATATCACATAAATATTCAAATCCTACAAATCCTCAAGATTAAAGTATTATTAATACTACAGCGAGAGAGAGAGAGAGAGAGAGAGAGAGAGAGACATATGCCTAAAAACACATAAAAGTGTTAACCATTGCCACTCTCTCTTTTTTTAATTTAATCTAGTAAAACATTAACAGCACTTATTACCCCCCCACCCCCATCTTAAATTTAACACCCAACCACCAAGTAATATCAGTCTACATACATCAACAGGGCACCAGATCACTCAAAATCACATCAGATACAGATATATACATATCTATATATCTATATCCCTGTCTATATGCGTATCTATATCTGTGTATTCGTGTATCTGTATCTGCAGTCTGACGGTCACTTCACTCTGTTTTGATTTCAGTCTGAGATGTAATAATAACCTGCTGTAAAATCTCTGTCACTGACCTGAAAACAGTCTCATAGTATCCATCTTTACACTCTCTGCAAAATAATTCAAATAAAATACAAATATAGACTAATGATGATACACATATCAAACACAGCGTTTACTCCAAGGGATTCTAACAACCACACCATTCACAAAAATAATCTGATTTGTAAAATGTGAGTATTGAAAACCTGAATACATCTGTCTGTCTCTCCCTCTGTCTTTCTCTCTCTCCCTGTCTCTCTCCTTTTCTCTCTCTTTCTCCCTTTCTCTCTCTCCGTCTCTCTTTCTCCCTTATTCTCCCCCCCCCTTTCTCTCTCTCCCTGTCTCTCTTTCCCTCTGTCTGTCTGTCTCTCTCTCTCTCTCTTCCTCTCTCTCTCTCCCTTTCTGTCTCTCTCTCTCTTCCTCTCTCTCTCTCCCTTTCTGTCTCTCTCCCTCTCTTTCTCTCTCTCTTGCTCTCTGTCTCTATCCCTATCTTTCTCTCCCTTTCTCTCTCTCTCTATCTCTCTTTCTCTCTCTCTCTCTATCCCTATCTCTCTCTCCCTCTCTCTCTTTCTCTCTTTCTCTCACTATCCCTATCTCTCTCTCCCTTTCTCTCTCTTTCTCTCTCTCTCTATCCCTATCTCTCTCTCTCTATCTCTCTCCCCCCCCTCTCTCTCTCTCCCTATCTCTCTTCGTCTTCCTGTCTTCTCTTTCTCTCTCTCTCTCTCTCTCTTCCCTTATCTCTCTCTCCCTCCCCCTGTCTTCCCTTTCTCTCTCCCATTCTCTCTCCCTCTGTCTCTCTCTTTCTCTCTTTCTTTTTCTCTCCCTTCCTCTGTCTCTCTCTCCCGTTCTCTCTCTCCTTTTCTCTCTATCCCTTTCTCTCCCTCACTGTCTCTCTCTCCCTTTCTCTCTATCCCTTTGTCTCTCACTCTATCTCTCTTTCCCTCCCTTTCTCTCTCCTTCTCCCTCTCTCTCTCTCATTCTGTCTCTCCCTCTGTCTCTCTCTTTCTCTCTCTTCCTCTCCCTCTCTGCAGTATGAGGAGTAAATCAGTGTGTCGGTTCACCGGAGCCCATTTCAGTGATTAATTGTTCCTGCACTGGCGACTCCACCGCCTGTAAATATATTTTTTTATGTTTCTATTCTGCGCTTCTGTATCAAGCAGAGACAAGGCTTATTACTGCAAAGAGAAAAGGGAAATTAAATTACAGACAAAACCAAACCAACCTGCAGTGTGTGATCAGATGAAACACTTTTAAAATATTTTACGCTGTAATATTTAACATTATCAAGTTTTATATAAACAGATTAACACCGGCTGATGCTGTATTTCATGATGCAAATTTAGTCTCTGAAAATATACCAGCATTTTAGATTTGAATACGAAATATATCTTAAAATAGAAGCTTGCTGAAGTATCTGAACACAAGCTAGAAGAAATAACATTCTCATTCATTCCTTCATTCATTCATTGTGAATCAAGACAACTGATTTGTGCCCTTCTAATCTGTCTATGTTCTTATTTAGGTAATAATGAATAAAACCTAATGGATAATAAAGAAGAGCACTCGGATATCGCAAAGCTCTGGCAAGCTAAAACATCAAAACAGAAAATACACAGCACCCACCTCTGGCCATGCTATAGTACTACACTTCCAAAAAATCATCATATCTTTCAATGTGAAATAATCCTTTAAAAAATTCCTGGATCCAGAATTTTATCCAGATCATCTTGAAAATTGGATGTAGTATTCCTTGTACAAAATCTCCGCCTTGGGTAGAAACTCCATGAAGGTCTGCACATAACGTTTCGCATTAATCTGCTAACAAGCACACAAACCTAAACAAAATTAACCTCTTTGTTAAAAGTAATACACGACAAACAAGTGTATAATTTGGCCGACACGGTGGTGTAGTGGTTCGCACAGCTGCCTAACAGCAAAAAAGTCCTGGGTTTGAGTCCCAAGTATGCCATCACTATGATATCCTGATACCATGATGCTTGACATATTAACATTTTTATTTCTCTTTATCTCTCCTTTACCTTGACATTTCTGTCTCACTCTCTCTCTCTTTCTCGCTCTCTTTCTCTCTCCATCTCACTTTCTCTTTCTCTCTCTCTTTCTCTCTCTCTCTCATTACATGTCAGTTAAGATCAAATGGTTGAGCAAATGTTTAATTTGGAATTTACTCAAGAAACTCCAGGGCTGTATCTAAATAAACAAACCTAACAACTGAATAATCAGTATTTAATAATTAATAGGTGTGGGACCATATATAGATGATGTAATGAATGTTTAGTATGTGAAGGTACCACACTATACTACAGTAGGGTATTCCATAATTCAACTGAAGCCTCTGAATAACTGAAGAAGAAAAAGAAAGAAGATACCGGACTAAGGCAGCCATTTCGTTACACTCCAT
This sequence comes from Neosilurus hyrtlii, assembly GCA_028564935.1. Lineage (NCBI taxonomy): Eukaryota > Metazoa > Chordata > Actinopteri > Siluriformes > Plotosidae > Neosilurus > Neosilurus hyrtlii. Next base: position 1,861 of record JAOUQZ010044654.1, on the reverse strand, counting down.
GTTTTTAAACTCTACGTGCCATAAGCTCTGTTATTCAGCACAACGTCAAATCCCATTAGAAAAAGAAAAGCAACCAGGAGGAACGTAAAGAGTGTAAACATGGTAATCAATCAGCGAGGCCAGACGAGGTCCTTCTCAGTCTCCATTACCATCTCCAACTTAAACAGGTTATTATAGATCCCAGAGCGGCCCGAGTGAGACTCGACATGGAGGAAACGTTATAAAATGTTTCACACAACACCCGTGAACACACCATCACACATGAGCAGCCATCATATGTGAGGAACCATTGTGCATAAGGAAGCATCACGCCTGAGGAACCATTACTCCAGAGGAACCATCGTGCATGAGGAACCATTGTGCATGAGGAAGCATCACGTCTAAGCAACCAATCGCACATGAGGAGCCATCAGGCTCGAGGAACCATTGTGCATGAGGAACCATTGTGCATGAGGAACCATTGTGCAGGAGGAACCATCATGCATGAGGGACCATCACATGTGGGGAACCATCCAGGAGCAACCAGGAGAGAGAAAAGAGCAGCGTATATACACACCTGAAGGAAGTAGATTTCCACTGACGGCAGGGAAGCGTTCTCCTGTATAACGGGGACACAATGCTGCTGGAAGTTTCCACAGGAAGTGAGGCGTGTCTCCTACACAGAGCAGGATGGAATATATAAATAATAATCCTATATTTACAAGATAAAACACTATGACAGATATATTCTCCAGTCTGCAGTAATGAAATCTATACCTGAAGCTACGAACATTGGTATAGTGTCAGCAGGAACACACAATATAGAGAGATTTATTTATTTAATTCAGGATAAATTCTATGTCATCTCTGATCCGCTGTATGTGAGAACTGCAGGCCAGGAGCGAACAGGACAGTTCAGCCTGGTGCATGCCGGGATACGGATGTATATAAGAGAGATGGACGAGGTAGAAGGTCAGAGGAGAACAGATGGTAATAGGTAACGAGGATGAAATAAACCTTCTGTGGCCCACACTGTGGTACATGATTGCCCCCAGTACCAACGCCCATAAATACCCACAGTGCATTTCAGGAAGGAATGTAAAAGTTTAATCACCCCGTCAGGGTGAGTTACGGCCCTCATTGACTGAACCACAACCTTCTGAGTAAAGACAGGAAGTGATCAATGTAGTGCAGGGAAGTGAATAAACCGAATGACCTCCTGAATATCAAGATGGGCATAGATAAATAAATAAATTATTGAATAAAAAAAGAAAGAAAGAAAGATTTTTATATAATTAAAAGTATATATTTAATTGCTGTATTTAAAGTCATGATTTTGATGTTTTATTTTATTATATTTCTTAGTAAATGGTTTTATTTTTTTCTGCTGAAAGTTTAAAGGATTATTTGTTTTTTATTTGATGTGTGCTTTTTTTATTCTTTATAATTAAACAATAAACCTCTCTGTGTTTTTATGTGACTTTGGAATCCAGTTTATTCTTCAGAGAGTTTTTATTCGTGATTATAAATCATGTGAAATGCATCCTTCTCTTCAATCTTCAATCTACATGAATGAATTAGTTAAAATCCTGAACTCTTCCCTAAGAGACTCCGAGAGCTTCAACACCGAGATATAAATATAACAACTGAAACACAGAGAGACTTTAATAAACCATGAAGGAAACTACTGATCATATAAACTTCTATTGTATGTATTATTTATTATTTAGTAGCCTGTAAATGCATCATGAGAGATAAAAGTGTCAGAATGTTCCAGATATTCTTACTTTCCAGATCAGAAGGAAAATGAAAGGGAATGAAAGGCTCTCTCTCTCTCTCTCTCTCTCTCTCTCTCTCTCTCTCTCTCTCTCTCTCTCTCTCT